>FXXK01002222.1:10776-32290 GCA_900184695.1 Betula pendula
GAGGGTATGCGGACACTAGACATCCGTTTAAGCGGACGTCTAGTTCTACTTCCATCCATGGATTTCAGCTAGGAAATACAAAATAAACAATTTTTCTTTAAACTGAGTTGGAGAAACTTTCTCCAACTCAGTCTATAAAAATAATGTGTTCATTTACATATAAGAAGTACATAATTTTTTAAAAAATATGTACTTCTCACATACCTTTTTAATAAAATTTTTACTAAATTTATCTTTACAATTAAAAAAAACATGTACCCCTCGTTATGTCGTTTAATGTAAATCATTCCGAGTTGGTCAATTATTGCATTAGCAAATTTTATAATGGAAAGGATTACCGGGACTTTTCATTTTGTCGTTTGATGTGAATCATTCTTATTACTTGGTGGAGGTGTTAACACCTGATCAATTATTGCATTGGCAAATTTTCTAATGGAGAAGATTACCCGAACGCCACTCTCACAAGCTTAGAAATTTTCAGGCTATTGAATGTCTAACTTGGTTTAGGGACATATGGGGAGGAAAAGGATCCTCTCCATTTCAACCTTAATTTAATATTATTTTCCACTTTGCTTAGCTGCCCACGAAATTGTTTCACCAAACATAATTGAAAAGATATAAAGAAAAAGTATTTGATCAGTTTTCTCACAATACGCCTTGATTGGCAATGCCACCTTTGCTATTATTGCAACTGGGCCAGCCGAATGCTTAGGCGAATTATGCAATCGTCTAAAAATCCCAATAAAAATAAAGCTTCAAATAGTAATAGGTTAACTAAGTTTCCTTTTATAAAAACTAGCTTGTAACACGGGTTATTATTAAGAGTTTTTTTTTTCATTATTATTTTCAAATTTTAATTTAGAAAAAATAACAAAAGTATTTTACTTCGTAACCCAACCTTTTTCAATTTAATTTTTTAAAAAAATTAGACTATTATAAATTATTTGCATATAATGTAGTTTATCAAATCATTAAATGATTTTAGCGATGTCTATTTCAATTCTAACTTTCCAAATTATTTTGAAGGAATGATATACTTACATGAACTTGCATAGGTTTGGCATGGTCACATATGAGAACTTTTGACGAATAAGACTTCGATAAAATAAGTCTTTTAGGTTTATCAGGTTGGGTTTATGAACACAAAGCCTACAGGATTTTAAAAACTGAAGAACTTTAAGAGGAATCAGATTCTCAAAGCCTCTAATTTGTTCTTAAATTAAAGGTCAAATTCTATGTATTTTTTCTTTTTAAACAAAAAAAAAAATGCAGTGGTTATATATATATATATTGATCCACATATTTCATAATTTTAAGCTTCCACTTGTCAAATTTTTAAACAATTTAGGCATGTGATTCTGCTAATTTTAAAATCTTTTAGTGAAAACGTCTTAGAAAAGAGTAGCAAAAAATATAATTAATAATAATGAAAAATAAAGGTAAAATAAAAGTTATAAAGAAATTCATTAAATTTAGACGATGTTAATTAATTTGTGACCTATGGTGACTGTTGTGTGAATCAAATTGAACCAACATTAAACAACATAAATAGTAATAAAATGTCATTTGTCACAGTTTTAGCCACCCTTAAACTATTTTATATACTAAATTTCAGTAATTTTTCAACCTACTTTTCATTAACCATTGTTACTAAAATTTTTAAACAACTATTAAATGTATATGCACCCAACCAATTAAGTATGAAATTATTGAAAGTTTTGGCCTATTTAACAATTTTATCCCTAATCATTTAAAATGTTAAATTTTTGTTATTGAGAGGTACATTATTAATAATTTGCATTATTAATAATTTTCTTTAGGCTCATTTATATTATATTTCAAAAAATAATCCATTTCATATTATACTTAGTAAAATATTTATATATTATAATTTAGTTATTTATATCCTTACCTAAAGGTATATAAAAAGTGTGGAATGCCTTGTAAATAGTGCATTTTTGATTATGTAGTTTTACGTTTTACCCTTTCCTTTTTCTTTTTGTAATCAGAAGGGTTATTTTGTATTTCATAATTTTTTAAATTTTAAAAATTAATAACAAGGACAGTTACAATTATGATAAATCATGATACATTACATTATATTTTTAGTATATCATATTTCTCAATTTATAGGTATAGATTTTTAGAATATAATATTAACAATTATAGTAATATACAAACAAAGAGAATCAAGCACCGTGCACTGGACACGTGCTGTTTCAACTGTATTACTCATGATTGTTAATAGTTTCTATAATTATTGCTTCATTTTAAAATTATCATGTATTACTAATGTAAGATACCATCTTCTTAGCAACTTAAAAGGTCTCAACAAAAGTACAGAGCAATGAATAAAAATTTACACACAACAAAAGGGATAATTAAAAAAAAAAAAAAAAAAATGAGAAAATTAGAATGATGAATTAAAAATATCTAAAGAGGTGTGTATTAATCTAGACTTGATTGTTCCTTGTTATTGTTAGTATTCAAAATAGGGTATTTTCCTTAATTTTTTTTATCTTTTTTTTTTTGAAATGTTTTTTTTAAAATTAATCAACACAAACTGTCAACTCACGAAGTGTAGAATTTTATGTTGTTAATTCATGCTTCACCACTTGAATTTTACCCAAATGTGAACTCCTCGACCCGCCATCTGGGAAAACAAGATCCCATCTAAAAGAAAACTTCGACGCCTTCACCATAAACCCGAACCAAGACCTTTCTGACAATCTCACAGTTCTTTGTAGGCCAGTTTATCTGGTAAACCTCGTTAGTCATTGCACCGCTTAATCGGATAACATGCAAGGCCCCCATATCATCGATTCTGTCCCCCAGTTGGCAGCCACTGATTGATGCACTTTCTTTAGTTCATCAACAGACAACCTTTGACCAACCCATTTGTCTTTATGGCAATTGGTGCTTCAATAGTATGATGGAATTGTAACAAAGTTCAACGTGGGACACCAACAGAGGAAATTACCATTTCTATATAAGGTTGTAGATGTCAACCAAAACGTTGTTGTATAAAACTTAATCTAACCAAAAAAGTCCAATCAAATATTGACTACTAAGATTCAACGTCGTCTTAAGCAAAAGATAAGCAAACAATTATAGAGAAAGTTAAAACCATATAATAAGATAAGGAAATGGAAGAACCCAGTTCAAGAAAACTTTGATAGAACTGGAAAAACAATCATGTAGAACCGGAGTAATGGCATTGAAATTCACCCCATACGTGCAAGATAATTTCTTAACAATTTCAGACAATGAGAAATGTGAAAGATTTTGAGCGCGCAATTTTTGGAACAACTAACGTGTATTGTGAAAACAGTTCTCTCTTCTCCATATCCACCATCATCATGTAGTTGTGCTCTGGTTTGTGGTGCCCAAATGAATCGCTCATGAGTATTGGGTTTAGATCCACGACATGATTTTGATTCTGATCTATAATGCCATGAAAAAGGTTTCGTGAATGAAATAAAAACAGTAACAAATAAAGGCGGTGGAGAAGAAAACTATGGGCACAACAACTGTGTTTGGCAAAGGATCGGATTGGGATTTTGTTAAAATAATAATAATAATAATAATAATCACATCAAAACGTTTTAATTTTTTATATTTTATTATTCATTTTTTAACAATTTTTTTTTATTTTTTTATTTTTTAATCAACATCAAATACTTTTTATTAATATCCAATAAAAAACTCAATAAAATAAAACATTTTTCACTTTTCATTCAAAAGAAGAACACTTGTCAGGCAGCAGGTTTAACTAAGTTAAACGCATGTTTAGCAAAAGAGAGGGAAACTTGTCAACAGAGTGAGGACGTCACTTGTCACCGATTTTCAGAAACCTCCTCATAAAAACGTGCATTGTGAAAACGGTTGTCTTTTCTCGCATCGTTATGTAGTTAGTGCTCAAATTTGTGGTGCCTAAAGTCCACATATATACAAGGTTTGACAAATTGAAGAAAAGTTGAACAACAAATATTTATCTTTATATATATATATTATATGATAATATTATATATTATATAGTATATTAACGTATAATATTAAGGATTAAGATAACTTTTAAGCGCCCACATTAATGTCAAAAATGTATAAATGCTCTTTAATAAGGCCTAAATATGATAAATAAATAAAAATTGATTCGAAAATTTCGAGACTTTTGGAAAAAATAAAGAGAAAGAATGAAAAATTCAACAGTTAATGGCATCTCTAAGGGTGCGTTGGGATTGCGATTTCGTAGACAATAAGCGTTGTTAACCAAATCGGCAAAAACTGGATTGTTTGAGAATGGTTTTTAAAAATTGTATTTGAAACGCAGAAAATCTGTGTTTTCAAAATCGCAGCTAAGGGGGAGTTTTTTTTGAAAACGCGAGAAATTTTAAATGCTAAACTGCAATTTTAAAGGCCCAAACTGGCGGGGAATTTTTGCCAACGCTTAAGCTGCATTTTCAAAAATCATGTTTTCAAATCGCACCATGTCTTTGTAAAATTGCTATTTTTGAAATCGTACTTTTTTGAAATCGCAATCCCAAACAGGCCCTAAAGCAGTAACTAAACATATAATTTCATTTGAATTTAGAACCAACGTACATGTCGTCTAAGTTCGTTTAATAAAATAATTTTTAGAATAAAGTATATTTCATTTTGTGCAAATTAAATTTTACATAAAAAGAACTTCTTGTAGCTTAACAAAAAATGTCATCCATTGAAATTAAATGTTTCGTAACTAAATAAATTATGCATGTCGTTTGAAAAATATTAAGGAAAAAAAGCGCTAAGAATGATTTATAATTAAAAATATTTAATTAAATATTCAAATATAAAAAAGCCCCATCTAAATTAGACCTCAAAATCTATAGAGCTAGCTCTGTTTGCAACTAAAAATAAAGTCAACAGGGTATTGAGGTCCGTCCAGAGTGTTTTATCGGATGCAAGTAGTTCTAATATGAACAGTTCATTGAAAGTGAACCGTCCGAATTGCGATAGCATTTAGGAGTGAGAAAAAAATGTGACTTACAAGCCGAGCCACAAGAGTGGCGTATAAATTGGGGGGACTGTGGTGGATCCGATCGACGGCGAAAGTGGGCCGGTGGAAGAGATGGAGGCAGAGGAGAAAGTGAGAATACCCTACAGAAAATGATGGGTTTTACATTGCAGGAGCCAGAGCACATTAATATCTACATGTCTTCACTTGGTTTGGGGCCATATCTGGGTCCCGCGTAACTAGTATTCTACTAGTCTTCTTTTCCATTTGTCATTCTTGCACCTAAAAAGAAAGCCGCTAGAGTTGCTGATCGTTGACTGATTGAAAGCTACCCTCTAACTTCTCTCCATTCCTTTCTTTGACGCAGCTGTAAAACTCTCCAGAAAATAAGAGCATGAAGTTTCGACTAACCCATGTGTGTGGAAGTGTGGGCTGAGGTATAATGCTTTTGCATGCAATACACGAAAATGCTTTTGTATGATATATCGGAAACAAGAGGGTTAGAGCAAGAGCTACATTTAGTAATCATAAATAAGGAAAATGGCTGTAGAAGTTCTCAAGTGACAAGAGTATAGTTTCCCTTCCATTTAGGGTAGCTTGGGGTCAGCTTGGAGCCAGAGTGGGGTACATGAGGAGGGTGATTAAGTTGTTTGTTAATTGGTTACAGTTGTCATTTGAAGCTTTTATTGTGATATTACTGAAGGTTAGTTTAAATAGCAACAAAATAATTCTTGCTGGGTAAAACTAGGGTGGAGCATCTAACAAATCAGTAATGAGTTTATTTGAAGGTAAAGGTTTTGTTTCACATTATCATGGTTTTCAGTGCTGGGATAGTCTGCGGGCTCGGTCTGGTTAATGGGAATTGGGAAATTTAATTAATAGCAACATTTTGTGTCACATTTCCTGCTTATTATGCTGTCTGATTAGGGTGGAAAGAATTCTAACCTGATATTTTTTCTTTAAGGTAACATATATAGAACGTTACTTAAAATTGGGAAATTTAGTGCAGCTGCTGCAACAGGCAGGATGAGTTCCCTTTCTGGGGCTATCGCTTTACCTTTCCACAATTGTAGAGGCAACGCTATATATGCGGATTGCCACTCTTCGAAGGCAAAGTATCACCTTTTGGTCTTTTCTCCTTCTGGTTGTATGATACAATATGTGTGTGTTGCGAACATCGACTTTTCTAGATCCAACGGTTTTGGTGTGTGGATTATAAGCACTGCTCCTGATTCAGCTCCAGAATGGATGCAAGATTAGTCGTTGAGGCTATCCAGAAGTGGAATATCTGTCAGAAACAAAACCGAAGAGAAAGAGAGAAGATAATATTGACATATATGGTGAGAATGGAAATTCAGACAGCAGTGAAATATATCCTAAAGGAGTGAAAAAGGAAACTCAACATGACCATATTTTTTTTTATTTTTTTTATAGGTTTCATTGAGTTTGCTCCAAGAATTCTTACCTACATTCTTCTATCAAAATGGCATTGAAGAGACTGAATCGGATCGTTCTCAGATGCCAGTAGAAACCAAGGGCTTTGTATATAATAATGACAGCCCAAAAAGAAAGACTCTGCTTGAGATTTAAGTAATAGAGCGAGCTTAAAAATGGAGGCTCAACTCAAGTTTGTAAATAGTAACAAGTAGGCCTAAAAATGGAGAATCATTTTGAAGATGAAGGTGGAGAATTTGACGCATAAATATGTGTATTATGGTATTGGCTATGTTATTACAAGAATGCTATTTTCCACTTTGGTGTACACTGTTTTTCACACCTGACCTTTGGATTTCATCTCAAATTAAAACAGAGATCACCTTTATCTCTAGACCCTTTCTTTTTTTTGAGCCATTATTTAGGGCCTTTGAGAGATGGGGAGAGGTTAAGAAATAAATCAGCATTTGCAAATATTGACTTTGTAAATAACAGACATATATTTCAATAATCAGTTATGATATGTAAATAATAGCATCGTGTAATAACTCTTTTCCCTGTTTCTTATTCTATTAATTCAAATTTATTCTACTACCACACTCTTGCCATTTTGTGGAGACGAAATGCTCGTTATTGATTGCTGTTGATTCATATTTCGTTTCTGCAATAATTGTTTTAGTCGATTTCTTCCCGTTCTATCATGAGTCTCAAGGGGAAAAGGATTGCTACTTCTTTGGATTTAGCAAAGCTGCAAAAGTTGTCAGCAATTGTGTTTGAAGCCTTCATCTTTATTTCCGGGAAGGTTCTCCATGAAGCTGTTTTTCGTCAACCTGTTGCTCAAGCATATGCTTTATATAATGAGCACTTGTACACAAATGAGTGCAAATAGAAAAGCTTAGATACACCAATTCTCACAAACAAACCAAACAATTTTCACAAAATGCCTCAAATTGGATAAAATAAGGACGCAGACTTGATTTGGTTGTGTCAGCATGCCACTTCAATGCGTTCCACCATCGTGACCCCCCTTTTTTTCTTTTATGTTTTCTGCATTTTGGTCACTAAGAGGCAGCTTCCTAACACGATCGCACATGAACACATGAACCTTCTCTAGAAGTGGCCATGCCTCTTCCTCTCGGCAAAGAGTCCTTAATTTGGGAAGGTCCCCAATTCATTATCCGTAGTTTGGAAACACAGGTCTGGAGTGATATTTTGCATGGAATGATAACTAAAGAGCTCACCCAACCGGTCACAGTTCTGTACCTTGATTACTTCTAGATTTGGCAGGGCATGAATGAAGTAACTACAGGAAATAAGATATTTCATCTCAGAACACGACTTCACTTGTATTGATTTTAGTCTAAGAAATCTCAGCCCGAGATGGCCAAGCAGTTTTGAAATGCTTTTTCCGTAATTCAGGTGTTCGAGATAAAGTTCCTCTAGGTTTGGTAGTAGATCATACTCGGCAGCACACCCTCCTAGCCATACACTGCCGCTACAGCCCTGAATAGTAAGAGATTTTAAACCAGCAAAGCTGCCAACATTGTTAATGACCAAGTCTTCTAGCAAATCACTCAGTCCCAAACAATTGTCTAACTCGAAAGAACTTGCATTACTCAACAGTGGCCCAATCCATTCTTCTGAACCAAGATCAAGACTCCCGATAGACACCGCCCTTTTTCCAAATCTATTTACTAAGACCGTCCTCGTTGGGCAGACGAAAAAGTTGAATTGTCTTAATCTATCCATCCAGGAAAGGTCTTCTGATCTGAAATATGGGATTCTCTCCAATCTGATGTAAAGGACAAGTAATCGCTCAAGGCATTTTAGCTCTTCAAAACATGCCATTTTCTCTTGTACGTCTCTCTTCACACTGAAACAGTAATCACTATCTGTCATATCCAGAGCCTCCAAACTAGACAACCGAGATATAATTCCAGCTTGAATGGTTTTTAGGTTGCGAGTGCGGGATAGGTTCAGTTGCTTCAAATTGCTCAAGTTTTCTATCCCTCTTGGCAATTCTCTAATACTAGTGCGAGAGAGATCAAGTACTTGAAGTCTACTAAGCCCTTCCAGTGGAGGTAACTCTTCGAGATAGCGGCAACCCCATAAAAGAAGAGCACGAAGTTCACCAAGTTGTAGTAGAGAAAGAGGCATTGAGCGGATACTGGTTTCACTCATATTCAGGACCTTGAGTGCTTCAAATCCTTGCAAGAATCTCTCAGGAACTCTGTCAATAAAACGATTACCTTGTAGTAGCAAAGTGGAGGCCTCTGAACAATGTATCACACAATTTGGCAGCGTTCTTATCTTGTTATTCATGAACGAAACTCTTTTGAGAGAATTTGATAACTCGACAACTGACATCTCTCTCAAGCCAATCCCTGAACAAACAAGGAATTTACATCCATCCTCAGATGACGACGCAATCCATATAGCAACATCACGAACAATGTCATGCATCTTTACAGTGTCCTCATCCACACCATCTTCCAACAAACAAGAATCCTTTAGATTTTCAATCAAAGTAATTACTCTATTGAATGAATCCTCATAGTTTTCTTTCTCATCTAACAAACCTTCTGCCTGCCAACACTGTGCGAGTTCACTTATTGCAATTGAGAAGTCCTCAGGAAACAAAGAGCAATACAAGAAACAATATTTTATTTTTTCACCTTCTAATGAGTCGTAGCTCCACTTTAATGGCTTATAGATCTTATCCGCAATGTGTGGTGGACAAGTCACTGATCTTTGCAATTCATTTAAAGCATGCTTCCACAGTTCGACCTTTGTCTTTTCTCTCATAGCAGCTCCCATGGTGACGAGGGCCAAAGGCAATCCGCAACATTCTCTAGCAATTGCTTCTGCAAGTAATCTAATATGTTCCAAACTTGCCACGTTCCCTGCATTTCTACTAAACAATTGCCAAGATTCTTCATCATTTAAAACAGCCACTTTAACTTGTCTATCGGTCATCATGTGCCTACAAACATCCAAAAATCGAGTTGTCAATATGATCTTAGAACCCTTGTGATCTTCGGGCTGTGGGACACCCAAGTTATCCAAATCAATTTTCTCCCAGACATCATCTAGAATGAGTAGAAATTTTTCCTCCTTCTCAAGTCTTTCATAAAGTCGACTAGCCAATCTCTCCATACTTTCTTCCATTTTTGTTTTCAAATTCAATCTCTCAGCTATTTGTGTCTGGACTTTTTTCATGTCCAAATTCCGAGAAATAGTAACCCATATGACAATGCCAAAAGGTTGCATTGAAGAAATATTCTTGAGCTTATTGTTCAAGTTTGTTACCAAAGTAGTCTTACCTACTCCTCCCATCCCCAAATACCGATGCTTCGGACTTCATCTTCAGACAATAAAGTTGTAATTTCGGCTAAAGTCTTTGATGGTGTTGTTTGATCTTGAATTGTTGGTCCAGGAATGTGCTCCACTGCTCTGGGCATTGAATGATTGACAGCCACAGCACCAGAATGTGAACTGCCAGCTTTTAGGAGGCCTTCTATCTCTTTGAGCTTTTCCGGCACTTCCCTGCTTATTCTATACCGTTTACTGCAATTTAAAGACGGTCGAGAAAGCTTTACTGCATGAATCTGATTGATTTTAAGCCTGAGCTCTTCAACCTCCTTAAGCCACTCTATGACTTGAGTTGTCAATACCTTTCCTTCTTTGTCGGCTACTTCCGTTTCATTTTTTACTCCATCTCTTAGAGCCAGGAGAGGTTTCATCTCCTTTTCCAAAACATCAAGGTTTGATTGGAATTTGACAGTGTTCTTGATCTTGGAATAGATAGAACCACAGAGAACCCGGCCAGTTTCTACTACTGCTCCACCAACAACCGAAGCCACCACTTCCATGCCTACTGTTTTGCTATGTGATATGCCACAAAGTTAAAAAATTCACAGCCAAAGAACTGCGTAAGAACACAAAAGTGTTAGGTAAAAAAAGATTTAATTTTTGGGAAGTATTATATTTACTCTTAGAGTAAATGCGCCATTTCAATTAAGTCCCTGGTTTCTAAATCCCAAATTTAAGTTTTTCGCGAGTTTCAATTAACTCCTTCCCTGTGTTTTCATCCAATTTAATAACCCTCATTAACCCATATCAACACTTTCGCCAGAACTGGGCCAATAATCGAAACCACCACTTCCATGCCAGTCATGTTGCTATCTGAGATGCCATAAGCTTTTATAAATTCACAGCCAAAGAACTGTTGAAGAACAAATGATATAAATAAAAGGACTCCAAACTGTCACGTAGCTTTTTGCATGTGAGAAAGTATATGTTTTTTTTTTTTTAATTACAAGGATAAAGTAAAAGAAATTTTATAAAAAATGCGTATCTTCCTTCTAATTTTGTTCTTGCAATTAAAATAAAAAACGGTTACTTCTCACATGCAAATGAACAAATGATATTTTTGTAGGTTGAATTAGAAAAAGTTCTTTCAATTCAATTTGGAGGAAATCTTTATCCTAAATAAAAAAAGCTTGGAAAACCAATATGTGGACTTTTCTGTTGTATTGTTACAAACATTTTTTAGATGTTGATTATTCAAATTGCTTCAAACGTTTATCGTTTGATATTAAAACGTCTTCATGAGTTTTAATGAGAAAAAAAGAAAAAAAAAGAAATCAGCTTTAACAAAGTATTTTTACGTTGATGACCGTTGGTCACTAACATATTTTATGGCTTTTTTTATTCTTCATTTGTTATGACCGTTTGGTCATTATTTTATTTATTTATTTATGACCTTTTGGAGAACCATCAGTACAACAACACGTTATATATAGATGTCATCAAAGAGAATTTTATAATTATCACTTCTTCTTTTTTTTTTTTTCTAATAAAATACGAGAAAAAAGGGAAGCATAATTATCACTTTTTTGGTTCAAAAGGCTTTGATACATTTGGCACAAACATTCGGTTTTTATGCATTTTTTTAGCATATGATTTTGCCCTACTATTTGGAAGTGTGTTCTTAACAAAGATAGTCGTTATATATAGTCTTATCTTGAGAGATTGCGTGTCAAGATATTCAATCGCATCTAGAGATACAAAATCAACTTTTAAGAAAAATGCTTTTACATAATTTTATAGCATTATGAGATCTTTCCTTACTTTGATTTCGCATTTTATTTATCTTATTATTGATTTTTCAAATTAATATTATTTAGTATCAACAAGATATTTTGCGTCATCAAAATTATTTTTACAACATTTTCATTATGTCTTTTAATGTGAATCATTCTTTCTTGGTCAATTGTTGCATTAGCACATTTTCTAATGGAAAATATTACCCGAACGCCGTTCTCACATTCTTAGAAATTTACAGGCTATTAAATGTCTAACTTGTCTTGGGGACATATCTAGGTTCCGCAACCTTAATTTAATCTTTTAGGACACATTTGGTACACTTGAAATAACCTTTATTAAGAATGGAAAGAGTGAAATAGATTAGCCTTAGAATAGCTATCCCGATAGTCATGAGGGAATGACTATTCCTTCAATTAAAGGAATAATTATTCCTATTGAATTGAAGATGAATAGTTATTCCCTCAATTGAAGGAATAAATATTTCATTATGGCTATGAGAATGGCTATGTCAAAACTAATAAATTCTACTCCTTCTATTTTTAAAAAAGGTTATTCCAATAAATAGTTATTCCGCGTACCAAATATAGCCATAATCTTCTTTTCCTTGGCCTAGCTGCCCACTAGGTTGTTTCACCAGACATAATTGAAAAAATATAAAGAAAATATATTTGACCAATTTTCTCACAACATGTCTTGGCTCGCAATTGACGAATTTGCATTTTTTTTTTCACTTGTAAATTTAATTGGGTCTACGTTATTTTATGCCTATTTGTTAATATTTTGTTAAAAGAGTAATGTTATTTAGTTGACTCTCATATAACTACGATAACATGGCAGTTAAAATCAATTTTTGATTTTTTTTAAAAAATTTTTTAATAAGAGTTGATTCCATGTTTGATTTTCATCATAATTATTAGGGAGTTGAACGAGACTTTACTAAATAACATTACTCTTGTTAAAAACCTTAAGGACAGGTGTATAAAAAATGCAATTTGATAACAAAACTCACTTTAAAGAGTGATTTGATCAATTTTAAACTTTAAAAAGTAAATTGATAAAAGATTAAACCTAGGGGAAAATACATTTTACCTCCAAAAGTTTCAGCTTTTTTTCAATGTCGCATCTAATGTTTAAAAATTGCAATGTACTTCATTAAAGTTTAAAAAAATTGCAATTCGACCAATCCGTTAATCCCTTCCGTCTAACTTAAAGGAAATTGTCATTTTTACTGTTTACTTTCCCAAATTACTTTCAACTAAACTCTTTCTCATTCCGGCCAGTTAGAGGTGGTCGGCCACCCTCTTGGCCAAATGGGATGGCTGAAACCGCCCCCAAAACATTTGGGGGTGGCGAGTCACCCCTATAGCCCATGAGAGTGGTTCGACCATCCCCAAGGGTCCAAAAGGGTAGGGGTGAGCACGGGTTGGTTTGGATCGGGTTTCGCAAATATCCGAAACCCGATCCGCGGGGTGCGGGTTTGAAAAAATTCAATCCGCAACCCGCATGTTTCCATTGCAACCCGACGGGTTTCGGGTTTGCGGGACGGGGCGGGTTTGTGTGCGGGTCGGGTTTAAACCCGAACCTGAACGGAGAAGAGGCGGAGAGGGCCGATAGGCTGAGACAGATTTTTCGAGAGAGAGAGAGAGAGTTGACGGCCCATATGCTGATGTGCGGCGAGGGGAAGAACTGAACCATTCAACCGAAAAAGAAGAAGAATAGAAGAAGAACGGCAGACGGGAAGAATTATGGACTCGAGAGACTGGAGGGAGGTGCGCGTGAGTTGAGTTCCAAAGAATTTAGGTTTTAGGTCTGAAGGACTGAAGGAGTGAGGGGAAAAAAAAGTATTTATAGTGTATTTGAAAATCGCGGGTCGGTCGGGTCGGGTGCCCGCGATTTTTCAAAAACCAATCCGCAACCCGAACCCGCAATTAAACCCTAAAAATTCGAATTTTTCGAGTTGGGCGAGTAGGGTCGGGCGGGTTTTGCGGGGTGGGTCGGGTTTTGCTCACCCCTACAAAAGGGGGTGACCGAAACCATTCCCAAATCTTTTGGGGGTTGCCAACCATCTAATTATAATGGGGGTAGCTCGCCACCCCCATGGCTCATGGGGGTGGCTCGTCCACCTCCAAGGGTCAAATGGGGATAGTTAAAATCACCGCCAAAGCCTTTGGGGGTGGGTCGGCCACCTTCAAATTGCCCATGAGAGTGGCTGTGGCTACGTTTTTTTTTTAAAAAAAATAAAAAATAAATAAATGATATTTTGAAAAATAAATTAATTAGTTGAAGGTAATTTGAGGAAGTAAGCAGTAAAAATGACAATTTCCATCAGGTTAGACGAGGGGACTAACAGATTAGTCAAATTGTAATTTTTTTAAATTTTAATAAAGTACATTATAAATTTTTAAACATTAAAAGCGACATTGAAAAACAGCTGAAACTTTAGATGATAAAGTGTATTTTTCCCTTAAACCCCTAATGTATTTTTCCGTAAAGTTAAACTAGTTTCCTTTAACATGCTATATTCTACTTTTAGTTATTTATTTTTTAATGGTATATCTTTTTTTCTTTTATAACTTTAATATAGTAAATTATTTATTAATTCAGATCCAGCTTAGATGCGGTACTTTAAACTATCGCACATCTACGGTAGTTTATATCAAAGGCTAAGATTCAGCCTTTGATTTTTTAATCTAAAAAAGCAAAACTTTGGTAACATCGTTTCCCTCTGTCTTTTTTCTTTTGTTTTCCTTCTTCATCCACTTTCACTTTCTCTCTCTTCTGCAAATTCTTCTTTCTCTCTCTTTCTACAAATTCTTCATAACCAACCGAAAACCAAAATTAAATCATCACTGTTTTGATCAATCACCCCACAACCACCGAACCTCAAAATCAAACCCTTCAAAAATTTCAAAAGCATAACACTCATAATTAATCGTAGAAATACGTAAATCATCACCAAATTCGATCCTTTATTACAGAAATCCCCAAACCCATAATCAATCATTTAAATCCACCCCTTTTCTTGTCTTCTCCACCTCCGTTACCTATCTCCCTCTTTCTCTGTAGACTTTCTCTCACTTTCCCTCGGTTTAGTCAGCAATAGAAGTGGGGAGTGATAATTCCTTGGTTGATTTATAAGATTTTTCTCTCTTAGATTAGTCTCTCTCTCTCTCTTTCTATAACCAAAGTTTGAAAAATAATTATGCAGATATAAAGAAGTAGATATTGAAGAAGATTAAATATAAGAGCCATATGAAGGAAACCCTCAAAACTGAACGGGAAAAAGGAATTTTTCTTAACCCATATTTTTTTTTTTAACTTTAAAGTACCGCACCTAAGCCGGATCCTATTTACTCATTCTGCTCATTCAATGAACTTTGGCCTCTAACCACATTCTTCCAAATGAGACATTGAATATATTTTTATATGTCCTTACAATTCTTCAAATCTATATTTTCGAGAGTAGGGGAGTTTCCTCTCGGTTCGCAATGAATTTGAAACATATCTTTTTTTCTTTATCCGCAGGAGTAAGAGATAATTAAAACAGAAACAAATTTTAAATTAAAATCACGGGAAAAGTTCTGAGAAAGAGAAAGTAAATTTAAAAAGAGAAGGTAGTGGACCTTAATGCTTTTCACGACGGGCTTGTTCAAGCGCTTCAATTGCTTCTGGACCTCAAGCTTCTGCCTGGAGACACTCAACCAAGCGGCGAGAGACAGCGAGAGAGAGAGAGAGAGAGAGGTGGGCACTGTGTGGTGGATATTTATTGGATTTTTGGTGTATAGGCTGCTTCAGCTCTAAACCTGCATTGAGATAGTTGTGGTTTTTTTTGGATTGTGTTCCAGGAATAGTAGTTGGGTGGTGCGCATTTTAGCAGTCAATGCCGTTTGTTTTGGCTGTTAGCGTCCAGTGTTAAAAAAAAAAAAAAAAAATTGAGCCAAACGACGTCGTTTGTGTAAATGCAGTGTTTGAATCTTAACCGTCCAAATCTTCTCACAGGAGATGTACGGTTATTTGTTCAATGGATGCAAGCCGCATCCTTTCAGATTTTCTGTTCTGCAAGGTGCACTGTGAAAATTGTGAAATCACAGCAGAAGTGTTAAACACAGCAGCACTTGGCTGAACATTAAAGTCACCAGATGATATTTATTTTCTGAAATCAGGCCAACCAAATTGGGCACGAGGTGGATGGCTTGTATGTGGTTATTAGCCAGATCTGGCCCTTGAACTTGACAGCTGTCCTAATTGTGACAGGGATGACAACGGATTAGACTTAACACCCATTGTAGACCCATAAATAACCTAATCTTTTCTTTGACAAAGTAGTTTATAGTGTCTTTCTTGTCACAGCAATCACTCTCATGCAATGTTTGGAATCAAAATTCAAATCAGAAAAGATTTAAAATGGGTTCAGACTTTTTTTTTTTTTTATCATTTTTTTTCTTCTCTTCTTCTGTTCTCTAGTTACACAATTTATTGTTTAAAGTAGTGTTTAAAATTTGTAATTTGCATATTACATTTAGATAATATTATATCATGATGACAGAATTGTTGTATTTTCTATTGCAAAACTTATTATACAAGTGTGAGGTAATATTTTTTAAGAGATAGATTAATATTCACTTTATTATTCATGAATTCAATCATTTACATACAAATTTTATTATGCTTTCTTTAATTATGTTGTTCCCACATATTTATTTTCTAATAAAACGTTCATCTAGGTTTTACTTCGAACGTTCCAAGGAAGGCTTGAACGTTCAGATAAGGTAATTAAAAATGCCAAAGTTGTATGTTTGGAAAATTGTTTTATCTTATTTAATGAAATTCCTTTTAGGCCTCGTTTGGTTTGCGGAATAGGTCTTGGAATGGAATAACTATTCCTATGGAATAGTCATTCCTTTATTTGGTAAGAGCCTATTCATAGGAATAGTTATTCCCATAAGAATACTTATTCCCTTACGAAGAGGAATAGGTATTCCTTTTAAAAATGAGAGGAATACCTATTCCTTTCCTGCAGGAATATAATTATTGCAGTATCTTCTCATAAAAGCCCCTCACATTCTAATATCAATTTTTTTTTTTTTTTTAGTATTATGAAACCATTTGGTGATGTGCTTTTCGTTTTTTTTTAAAAAAAAATTAAATAAAATAAAATTGATGGGTGAATATGATGATTTTGTTGATATGCTTTTTTTTTTTTTTTTTTTGTGTGTTTTACCAAAAAAAGAAAAACTTGACAATTGAAAAAAAAACTTGGTAGTTATTTTTTTTTTTTTTTTCAAAATAAAAAGTTATAGTATAACCATTTTTGTTTAAAAAATAAAGAAGAAAACGTCCTTAAATTATATTTGTATTATAAGGGTATTTTAAGAAATTTGATTACAATATAATTCTATTCACTAACATATTCCACTATACTAAATAAAAGAATATCTATTCAGTATTCTATTCCATCGTTACAACCAAACTAAGGAATAGGAATAGCTATTCCATTCCACCTTCTTCTATTCCAAGGAATAGCTATTCCTTTTCCTAATGGAATAGTCATTCCGCAAACCAAACAAGGCCTTAATGTTAACTAAATCATGAACATTAGTTTAAAAGCGTGATTTTTTTTAATAAATGTATTTACTTTATTTTATGTTTTGGGTAATTACAGTTTGATTGGAATTTGACAGTTTTCTTGATCTTGGAATAGATAGAGCTACAGAGAACCCAGCCAGTTGCTACCAGCTCTGAGCCAACACCCGAAGCCACCACTTCCATGCAAGAAAACCATGATGGGGACTTTTCATTATGTCGTTTTATGTGTATCATTCTGACTTGGTCAATTATTGCATTAGCAAATTTTCTAATGGAGAAGATTCGGGGAACAGCACTCTCACATGCATAGAAATTTTCAGGTTACTAAATGGGCCATATCTGGGTCCTGCAACCTTAATTTAAGCTTGGAAAAAGTCCACGCCTCAAACTAATTCTTAATTTGCAATATTTCTCTATTTATCCATTTCAGTAATATCCCGCGAATTATTAAAAATTTGCAATGCGGGATTTTACACGTAAACACAAACCACACATGAGAGAGTATGTCCCACGTTATTTTTAGCAAGACTTTATCTTGGTCTTCTAGACGTAAAGGTGTGTAATGACTAGCAACAGTTTCTTTACAATTTTTTTTTTTTTTTAAATTTAAAAAATTAAAACTATTTGTTACTTCCCTATATTCAAATAAACTATGTAATAACTTTCCATTATCATTTTTTTATATTATTTAAATATTTTTTAAAATAAATAATAAGAGAAAAAGAAAAAGAGAAAGGAAATAGAAAGTCTTTTTTATTTTTTAATAAAATAATGTTTAAGGTACACTTTTGGTTCTCTTAGTATTTTCTAACGAATCTGTTGCAGAACATTTTTAAAAGTTTTTCCTACATTTAAGCAAGAGAATGAGATTAAGAGAAATTGCTATTAGGGGTGTAATGTGGATGTGGATGCGGTTATTGGCAATATTCACATCTGCATAGACATAATGTGGTTATCACTTTTAAATATTCGCATCATGTAATTACTATCCGCATCCGTATGATTATTAAGTGCGGTTATTATCTACTATTTGCATATGAGAAAATAAGCATTTTGGGCCTTGAAGTTGTAATTCTCGCTTCTAGTAAATACAAAAAGGCATTTTAGTTTTTTTAGTAAATAATCAAAATAGTAACAACAAAACAAACACTTAAACAACTTGTGTTTTAGGAATGCCCATATAGACTTTAAATTGCCCACTGAACATTATTATTCATATCACACTTACTAATCATTTTGCATAAAATTTTCATCTCATAACATTATTTAGCTTTTTAACGTCATTTATTTATGTTGGTGAAGGGAAAACAATATTTGAAAAAAAAAAAAATGACATATATGACAATTAAAATCAGAACAATTAGAAAAGACGTTTTCTAACAATGATTTTTTTTCCTAACATGAATTTAATTATATATATAAATATTAATATATATATAAAATAACGGGAATTTAATATCTGTCGGTATTTACACCTCTAGCTGTACTAGTGCTCGCAATTAATTGGCACGCCTTTTTTGACCATCAATAGGGCCTAATAAAGATTTTGGGCAACGATCGCGAGAGAAAATGAAATGGTAGGTGAAAACATACTTGTTCCCTCCACATTTAAGCAAATTTGAACCACGAATTTTCATTCATAATTATACGTTAGGGAAATGAGATAATACAGATGACATGTCTTGATTTCCCTGCTTGCTGTTTTCTGTTAGCATAGACAACGCAGATTTTGGAAATTAGATTTTCTGCCTTACAAAAATGCACCTAAAGCTCAGTGTTGAGCTTCTAAATGATTTTGGACATAATTGAAGTCACATGTATAAGTTTGTAACTTTATTTTCAGAGTGGGGCCCCTTTCATTTGCAATCGAGTATGTTCTAAGAGTGGGTTTGAGATTTCAATTTTGTAGACAAAAAATACGATTTTAAACCAAATCGTAAAAAGTTGATCGTTTGAAATTGTGTTTTTAAAAAATTACGATTTAAAAACGCATATTTTTTGGGTTTTTAAATCGTAGGTAATATGGTGCTTTTTTGAAAATGCACACTTTTAAAGGTTAAACTGTAATTTTACCAAACGTTTAACTATTTTTTAAAAAATTATATTTTCAAATCGCACATTTTCAAATTTTCATTTTTAAACCAAATTTTTTGAAATTACAAATTCAAACAGACTCTTAGTTGGCTGTTTAAGGAAGCCGATTTCATGTTTCCATTTGGAGTTCCAAGTACTTGAGGAAAATTTCTCTAAATTTATTTTGAGTAATGTTAGGGACTATTTTTTTATCTTCTTTTCATCATTTTCAAAGTTAATGCGGCTATTAAAAGTATCATTGGACCAAATTTAATAGTGATCAATCTCAAATTCAATGTTACTTTTATTAGACACATCAACTTTAAGAGAATGAAAAGATAATAAAAAAATAGTCGATCACATTACACATTTATTTTTCTTTTGTTTTCTATAAATATGGTAAATATATGAGAAAAAGGAAGCTTTGGTTCATAAATTTTGAATTACGAGGGAAATGGATCTCAGTAGTTCTAGGCAGAGAAATAATTCTCATCACCATCCAAAGGCTTGTGAGAGAGACAGAAACATTAATTGTGAGAGAGACATAAACCTACGGCCAGGTCCTTGATTGCGTAGCTGCAAAAATTTCTTACAATTTGGTTTATAAATTTTTTTAACTAAAAAGTATTTAAAAGTGGCATATTTTCTTAACATATGAGAAGTACACGTTTTTTTTAATAATACTATTTTTTAATAATAAAATATATACTTTTCACATATTTAAAAAATACATATTATTTTTACAGGCTAATTTCTAGAATTTTTTTTTTTTTTTTTTTCGCTTTGCTTACGCATGATCTTAGCTTTCATCAAAGTAAAAAGTAAAACTACATAAAATCAAACATAAGATCCAAAATATTCATTTATCTTCCTCATTTTTCTAAGCAACCAAATACCATGTCAGATCCAAACAAATATGAACAAAACCCAAATCAAGGAAAACTAGAGAACTATGAACAAAAGCTCATCAGAAAATCCCACAAAATATATATCAAGGTGCCGATCGAGTACCTCTTGATATGGGGGGGGACTGTGGTGGATCCGATCGACGGCGACAGTGGGCCGGTGGAAGAGATGGAGGCAGAGGAGACAGTGAGAATACCCTACCGAAAATGATGGGCTATTCATTGCAGGAGCACATTATACTGCCAAATATCTACATATTTGGGTCCCGCAGTCTCAATATAATCTTCTACTAGTCTTCTTTTCCATTTGGCCAAGACGCGTTGAAGTTCTCAAGTGGCAGAGTATAGTTTCCCTTCCATTTAGGGTAGCTTGGAGCCAGAGTGATTAGAAGTCTTTACTGTCTTTATAGCTTGGGGTCTAAGAATATTGACGTTCAAAAGAATAGGAGTAGCCCAATATTTGACCGCAGAAAAAGATTTCACTAAACAGGTTCTTCTTTTGATGTACAATCAAATAAGCCTAAAAATAATTATGAAGCTCATATCAATCTAGTGTAGTGGGCTTGTTTGGCAAACTCATTTTTTTTGTTTACTAATTCTTCTAAATTTTCAAAGTCAACATCTCATACTCAATTTTTTCAACTCACTTAAAGTTATTCACCAATTCAAAAATAATATAAAAATTATATAAAAATATATTTTATTTTGAGAAGAAAAAAAAAGGAAAAAATGAAAAAAAATTTAAGGGGGTGGCCGGGACCACCCCTAGCTTTTCCTTTTTTTTAAAAAAAAAAAATTTAATAATTTAAATATAATATTTTATTATATTTTTTATAAAGTATAACTCACCGTATCAAATATGTTTTAAACGCAATCCAACATATCTACAACACCATTCTCTTTCTCGCTCATCTGAGATCAAGCAAGAACATCAATTCCAAAGTTTAATTAAATGTTGACACCACAAACGGCCTAAACAATATTATAAGCTATATATATACTATATTATAATAGTATATATACTATATTTTTTTTTTTTTGAGGGGGGGATGAATAAGCGCTTTTTAGTACACAACACACAACAAACACATTCCACTAAACTGGACCACAGCTGCTGCAGAACAATAGCTTCTTTAAGAGCCAACTCCAACTAAAACAAATTCCTTTACAAAAAACCAATTCTGGCAGAACAAGCCTTTATATCTGCTGCAGAACAACCGCTTATACTTGACTAACAATCAGCAACTACTTTATAAATAAAAATTTGAATACAAACAGACTGCAAATTTTATTTACGAAGGATCTTTTCTTCAATCCCACATCGACAGCATATAAAACTCTGTTTTCTTCTGTCTTCTTAATCTCCCTAATACCATCACCCTACTCCTTATTTTTACCAATCTTATTTTTT
>FXXK01002223.1:9975-33540 GCA_900184695.1 Betula pendula
TGTTGAGTAGCATTTTTTGTTTATATTTATTCCATTGATCAAACAATTTGCTACATTTCCAAAAACTTTCTTTGAAGGAAACGAAAGATTGTGTGTTTTCCTTTGAAATCAAAATGCACATATGAGAAGCCACAATTGCCACCTCCAACTGGTGAAGAAAATCATAGGAGTATGATTGAGTGGAATTACATAAGTGCTGAATAGGATTTATTTTTGGCTTTAGAATTGCATGTATTGGGCCCCTTATGTTTTGGAATAGGCGGAGGATATGGTATTATAAACATGTTGATGGCGTCGTTTTGAGGATCTTCCCTCAACTATATCTTAGAAAAGAACATCATCGAAGACAAGCATTAAGAAATCAGTATCCGAGGCACTAGTTATATAGTTATGAGGCGCGACACCTTCAGGTTTGTAATGATAAACTCTTGCTTTTTAAGTTTCAATATAATCAAAATGAAAAATGGATCCACGTAATTGAACGCCAGCGTTTTCTTAAGGCATGACTTCAATGGAAAATGCAAGATTACACAGCAACCCAAATGAGGAATGCCCACATTTCCAAGCATCTTATTTGCAGAAATGCATGTGGGCTTCCATAGGAATCCAAGATGCCTTGAATCAAATGGCCTTCTATAACCATTTGTTTTCAACTCTGTGCGTCCTGAGGCTATTCACAATTCTTTTGCTTAAAAATTCACAAAAATTAGACGGTACGTATTGGATGGTGTTGGGTGACATTATAATGTGTTTGAGTTGAGAATGATGGTTCATTTTGCAATTATTCAGTTAGGTCTTATAAAAGAAATTTTGGTTGATACTGACTTACACCAATATACGCTTCACTTGCAGAGATATGTTGTTCCAAGTTTTCTCTGCATGGAGTTTGCTGAAGTCTGTAAGGTCTCTCTCAATGGCGCTAAATAATATATTCACTCTACTTTTGTCATGCTTTCAATCCAGATGATTACCATTGTACGGTTTACCTCTTTGAATTCTAATTATTTTGTCTATTTTAGTGCTGCTTGTGCTTGAAAAGCATGTCAAAACTGAAGCTTACTCAATAAATAAGGTCGTTGATGAGTTTTTTTTTTTTTTGAAAAAATATACATACCCTTTTCAAACTAATATTCAACTGGCAGTGTTATCCTCAACTAAAGATTACATTAATGTCCCCAAACTATAAAAAATTACAATGTACCAAAAATAAAATAAAAAAAATTATCCCCCATGGGTGGGGATAGTTGGCCACCCATTGGGGAGACTAACAATACTATCCTCGTTTGCTACACCTTCTTCCTTTTTTTTTTTATATTTCATTTTAAAAAATTAAAAAATTAAAAAAATTAAAATAAAAACATTAACAAACAACTTTTAATACAAAACACTCTAAAAAATTTAAAACTGATTTTACTTTTATGTTACATTAAATACTTTTTTCAATTAAAACACAAAAACAACTCATAAAAAATGTTATCAGTCACCGCCTTTTTTTTTTAAAAAAAGAAGATTTTTAGAGCTAATTTTTACTTTTCTTTTTAGAGAAATAGGCAATAATAATAGCGCAACTAAATAATAGAATTATTATTTTAGGTCAAATTCCTGTGGCCCAAATTTTCATCATTCTTTTCTTCTAAATTTGCAACTGGCGAGTTGAACTGGACCCATCTGGCCGTTGCCCTTCATTAGATGGACAAGACTCGTTTCTCTCTCTTCATTACTTCTTGGATGAGTTGGGGCATCACTTTTGACATTTGTAAATCTTCCTTCCAAGTTTTGGAAAAGGATTCTGAATAAGACTCTGTTAGTGTAAATTGAGAGGAAGTAATTGTTATATATATTTTAATTATATATATATATAAAAGATTCTGTTAGTGTAAATGCTTCCGGCAGCAACACTGACTCTTTTTTCCCATACTTAAACGGAACCATATTTTCAGCTTACTTCCGTTTGTGAAGTGTTAAACATGGGATTAGTATCCTCTAAAATTTCAAATAAATTTAGATTTTCAAATTATGCTATTTCATATCATTTCTTACATCGAACGGTTTAAAAAATGTTACTTATTAAAAATGTGGTATATTACCGATAAGAATTGAGTTTAATTTCATTAGATTTTTACTTCCTATATTGTAAAAAAGTTTTGAGCTAAAAATTATATTTTATTTTTATAAAGAAAAAGTGTTTTTTCAAAAATAAAAAATAAGCCTTTTGGGAGGAAAATTCTTTTTAACTGCCTTGGTAACATGTCTACTTTTTAATATGTTGCATTTTTTAAATCATTCGATGAAAGAAACGGCCTAAAATAACGTAATTTGATAATTTACAATTTCAAAAAAAAAAAAAATTATAAAGAATCCTTGTCCAAACTGGGGCCATAGCTACTCATCTGTACATTTAATCAGACAAAAAAAGAGGTTGGGCAGTACTAAATATACGATAAATAAAGACTACCACTTGCACGCCAGACTTACCTAATTTGTGACCTCTTTGTCAACCGAATTAATTTCATGGTGGTTGCCATTTAAGGCAATGTGACCTTTGCTGGGAACGTAGGACCTGTGGTTCAAAAGCTAACATATATGTATGATTCCTTACCATATGCATGGATTCACTGATCATCTCCTGACTTTGCTTCTTCTTTCTTCTTCTTCTTCCTCCACACTTTCGACACCTCTTCAATTCTTTACTTTACGGGCCTCCAATGAAAATTCTGTTCTTTTCATGGCTCTTCTTGGTGCCCATGTGCACACTTTTCCTCAACTTGTGTGTCTTTGTGGTGCCCGGCCAATGTATGGGCAATCAGCGGTCCTTGTTCGAATTCAAGAACAACTTTACGTTCGATCTTGCAATGTCCAAAAAGCTTGTTAAGTGGAATCAAAGTGCTGATTGTTGTTCTTGGGAAGGAGTAACCTGCAATGAGGGATGTGTTATTGGTCTCGACCTTACCAGTGAATCCATCTTGGGTGAACTTAACAAGTCAAGCAGCCTCTTTAGTCTTCGACATCTCCAGAACCTAAGTTTGGCTAATAACGACTTCAACTCTTCTCAAATTCCTTCAGAGTTTGGAAAGCTAGCGAATTTGAGTTATTTGAATATACACTCATGCAATCTCATTGGGTCAATTCTACACTCAATTGCAAGCCTCACACAATTAGTTTATTTGGACATGTCATTCAATAATTTTAATGGATTAATTCCAAGCTCAATAGTAGGCCTCACACAATTGGCCTATTTGGACATATTATTCAATAGTTTCAATGGACCAATTCCAAGTTCAATTGCGGGCCTCACACAATTGATCTATTTGGACATGTCAGTCAACAATTTCAATAGACCAATTCCAATTTTCAGCAAATGCAAGAATCTGACTAAAGTACATCTTTATGGTAATAATCTATCAAGTGACACGGTGTGAAGAACTTTCAAATTTGGAAATTCTGGATTTGGGAAGCAATTCACTAAATGGGAATATTCCAGTTTCTCTATTTTCTCTGCCATCATTGCAAAGGTTAGAACTTTCGTACAACCAATTTTTTGGTCAACTTAAAGAATTTTCCAATGTTTCTTCTCATGAACTAAAATCTCTTTATTTGGATAACAACCAGTTAGAAGGGCCAATACCCATGTCCATCTTTGAAT
Organism: Betula pendula; assembly: GCA_900184695.1. NCBI lineage: Eukaryota > Viridiplantae > Streptophyta > Magnoliopsida > Fagales > Betulaceae > Betula > Betula pendula. Next base: position 13,619 of record FXXK01002223.1, read on the forward strand.
TTCGAGGTCTTGAAGAACTCTCACTTTCTTCAAACAAATTTAATGGCTCCCTGGATCTTATTGTGATTCAAAAGCTCAAAAGTCTTTCACAACTTTATCTTTCGTACAACAACTTGTCTTCTTCTTTTTTTTTTTTTTTATGAATGAGTAAATTTCATTAACCAAATAATTCCTTACAATAAGGAACACAGCTACAAACTGTAGCTACAAACAAAACAATTAACTATTAAGCTAGCACTCTATCAGGAAGACCCCAATTTCTACATAAAAGAAGATTTTCTCTACTTCTAATATATTTACACTTACAAATCTGAGTGCGGATCTCTCAACAAATCTTTAGAAGAATTTTCTCTTCAGATAGTAAATGCACACCATGCCGAATGCTATTTTTCTCCCTCCAAATAGCATAGACTGTAGAGCTCAGGCAAAGTCGAACTAGAATAGACTTCAAACTCTTACCCTTCCAATTCTGCACTCCTCTATCAATGATCTCATCCTAAACATCAGGAGAATCAACAAAGAGACATCTATCCATCACAGCTTTTCAAATACGGCGACTAAAGCTACATTGAAAGAAAAGATGGTCTTTTCCCTCAATGCAGCCTTTACAAAACACACAGAGAACATCGCCTTGAAATCCCTAACTAGTCATCCTCTCTCTAGTGATAAGCCGATTCTGAATAGCCAGCCATAAGATAAAAGCTTGCTTAGGGATGGCAAGCAGAAACCAAATAAGTTTCCACCAAGAAACAAGAGCTCTCTTATTCCTTATGTAATCCCAAGTCTCACTACAATGATAAGTACATGTTTTGGAAAAATTTCAAAGGACTTGGTCAAACTCTCCCAAAGGCACAAGAGAAAGCTGACTTTGGATGCAAACCAAAGCATCTGATCTCGCAGGGGGCCAATTCCACTGATTGTTACAAATAAAATATGAGAGCTTGGCATTAGTATGACTACCAGCATCATAAATAGGTCGAAACCCATATTTCTCAATAAGTATACCATCTGGATGCCACAAATCATGCCAAATGAAAATATTATCACCAACCCCAACTTTAAAATGAATAAAGGTCTTTGCAACCTCCCGGAGCTTCAACAATTTCCGCCAAGACCAAGAACAGCTTTGTGGAATTTTCACACCCCAAAAACTCCTCCCTTTGAGGACATAGGCATTTATCCAAGCTACCCATAAGGACCCCGATTTCACAAACAAGTTCCCAATATGTCTAAGCATGGAAGCCTTATTCCAATCCTCAAGCATTTTAAGTCCCAGCCCCCCCCCCCCCTCATTTTTAGGGACACAAAGCTCAGCCCAAGCAACTTTGGCGTGAGCAGGGTGAGAATCAGAACCACCCCAAAGAAATCTAGAGAACTTTTGGGTACGAAGATGATAAATCTTCTTAGGAATAATGAAAATAGAGGACCAAAATACCTGGATGCTGAAAAGGACAGAGGATACCAACCGGAGTCTTCCTGCAAAGGAGAGCTTCCGTGCCATCCATGAGTTAATACGCCCAGCAACTCGCTCAAGGAGGACATTGCAATCAACAGCAGAAAGCCGCTTCGAAATCAAGGGAACCCCCAAGTAGCGAACCGGGAGTTGAGCTTCTGTTATTCGAAGACATTGAAGAACTTGGTCCTTCCTAGCTTGGTCTAACCCAGCACAAAAAACTGAGCTCTTACTCGGATTAGCAACAAGGCCCGAGAGGTTAGCAAATTCAGTAAGAATCCCACTAACAGAGGAAGCAGACTTCATAGTAGCAGCCGCAAAGATGAGAAGGTCATCAGCAAAACAAAGATGAGAGAGTTGCAATTTAGAGCACTTAAGATGAAGGTCTATAGAATTCTCCCTGAGTGCTTCACTAATCAAGAGAGAAAGAACCTCCATAGCAACCACAAAAAGATACAGAGAAATTGGATCCCCCTGCCTCAAGCCCCTACCACCATCAAAATATCCAACCAAGTTGCCATTGAGGACCACAGAGAATCGGGGAGAGGTGATACATTCTCTTACCCAACCAACAAAAGAAGCAAGAGCACCAAAACAAAACAAGCAATGGAGAATAAAATCCCAACTGACCGAGTCATATGCTTTCATGATGTCCACTTTGATGGTGCACCGAGGCTCACCAGCTTCCTTATAATAATTATGAACTAACTCCTGCGCAAGAAGCACATTTTCCAGGATGCTCCTATTAGGAATAAAAGCTGCCTGGTTGTTACTAATAATGCCATCTAAACCTAGCACCAGCCAATTGGCAAAGATTTTTGTAATGATCCTATAGACCACATTACAACAAGCAATTGGTCTAAAGTCACCCATCAAAGTTGGATTAGGATTTTTAGGCACCAAAGTGAGAATGGTAGCATTAGTTTCCTTGAGAAGCTTATCTTCAAGAAAGAAAGACTGCACAGCAGCAATCACAACAACTTGTTTGTTGAATATAATGGTTTTAACCTTTCGTTATCATCCTTTCCCCGATTTTCCAAATTAGAGTTGGCTTCTTGTAAGTTGAAAAAATTCCTTGATTTCTTGATAAACCAATCTATTTTACTCTCTAGACCTTTTACACAACCAAATCTTTGGAGAGATACTCAACTGGATCTGGAAACATGATTCTCTTAGATTCTTAAATCTCTCTTATAATTATTTTTTTACTTTGGAAGGACCTATCTTCAATGTTTCTCTTGAGGCCTTAGACCTTCGGTCCAATTAGCTCCAAGGGCAGCTCCCGATTATCTCATCTTCATACTTGGATTTCTCGAGGAATAATTTCCATTCTGTCCTACTAGCAAGAATCGGTCAGTCCCTTGCTTCCACCAGATTCTTGTCTCTTTCGAGTAATAAATTCTATGGGAACATTCCTAGAACAATATGCAATGCTACAAAACTTGAACTTCTAGATCTGTCTAATAATTCCTTCAGTGGCAAAATACCCCAATGCTTGATTGAGATAGGAACACTTAATGTGCTGAATCTAAGGACAAACAACCATAATGGCACAATTTCTTATGCGTTTTCAGATGATTGTTGGTTCCAAAGTTTAGCTCTCAATAAAAACCAACTAGAATGAGTGTTACCAAAATCTCTAGCGAAATGTGTACAATTGGAGGTCTTAGACATTAAGAATAACCACATCAAGGATACATTCCCATTTTACTTGAAGTACACACTTTACTTGCAGGTTTTTGTTTTGCGATCTAACAAATTTTACGAGTCCATTGTTTGTCCAGAGATTAATGACATCACTACAAGAAATTCAATCATTAGCGTCCACATTATCAGCATCGACATCAAAGTCGACGCTGAAAGTAACTTATCAGCGTCGACAATTACTCAGTCAACGCTAAAAGTATATTATCAGCGTCGACATATATGTCGACGCTAATACATCACGCTAATTGTAAAAACGTGCTACTATTAGCGTCGACATTATATGTCGACCCTAAATAAGCCGACGCTAATAAGCTCACGGGAACTTATGCCCCGNAACAGCATCGACATAGTGTTTGTTCAAAATCCTTTTAGCATTGACAAGAAGTAGTCTTCAGCGTCGACTTTTGTCGACGCTGTTGTATTATCATCAGGGTCGACTTTTGGTCGACTCTGATAATTAACCAACAGCATCGACATAGTATTTGTTCAAAACCCTTTTAGCATTGACAAGAAGCTGTCTTCAGCGTCGACAAAAACGCTGTTGTATGAGTATCAGCGTCGACTCAACATGTCGACGCTGAAGAGCGCACTGCACTCTTCAGCATCGGACTTTCAGGATCAACTCTTCAGCGTCCACCCGTCGACGCTGTTGATCAACAGCGTCGACTATGAGACTTTTAGCATCGACTTTGTGTCAATGCTAAAAGTGATTTTTCTTGTAGTGCATTTGGCCGATGCTTCAATTTCTAGATGTAGCTTCAAATAATTTTATTGGTAAACTTCCAATAATACATCTTTCCTATTGGATGGAAATGGTGAATCCTGCATATAAGGCGCAGTTAGAGCTCAATTACCTCCAACTTTATATTCATGGTTCTTATTATCGAGAAACAATAACAATTACTAGCAAAGGTGTTGAAGTGTAGCTGGTGAAGATCCTATATAACTATCTTCAACACACTTGACTTCTCTTGCAACAACTTTGATGGTTCTATACTTGGAGAAAATGGAGAAATTGCACTGTTATATATTCTTAACTTGTCACACAATGCTTTAATGGGCCAAATCCCAGCATCTTTAGGAAAATTAAGTAATCTTGAGTACGTCTCTAGACCTGTCAAACAACAAGCTTAGTGGTAAGACTCATGTGCAACTAGCCAATGGTCTTATTTAAATGATTTAAATAATTAAATTTTACCTTTTCCTATCCGTTTTTGCTTTTCCTTGATAATGGCGATTTTGATGCCAATGTTGCCTAAGCTTTAGTTTCTCATTATTGAATTCAGAATTAATTGCTCACAGTTTTAAAATTGATGACCATATTCAATTGTTCTCCTAACCAGTACATATCTTCCAAAATTGACTGCAACTTCTTTACTTAAAAATCAAAACCACAACTTTCTTTTAGTCATGTAGTGGAAGACCAATGACTCAAAACGTATGGCCAGGAGCTAAGTAAACCTCACAAAGTAGTCGTAAAAGAAAAGAAATTATGAAAAGACTTGCAACATCAAATATTAATTAAGGTCTCTCTTCTCTTACTTCATCTTCTTCTTCTTGGTCGGCCACGTATGACTCAGACTCACAGGTCAAATATTCATGTTCGTAGAACTTGTCGGAAATAAATTTTAATGGTGCAAAAATTTTTGTTGATATAAAATAATATTAATCTGAAAATTAATAATAAAATAAATAGAATATAATATTTTAAAATTAAAATAAGGAAATATTTTACTAATAGTTATAGAATCACGCAATAGCGTTGTCCTTAAACGGTTGACTTCGTGCATCCTGAAGTATTCAACTCGGTGCATGTAATTGGATTTTTTGACATGCAACCTCTCAGGATTAGATTATAGCGTCTACCTTCGTTAAAGACGCACTTCAAAATACGTACAATGGTCAAATGAACAACCATTTTGATCAAAATAGAAAATAAAATTCAATAGCAAAAATAATTGTTAGCCGGCGGGGGGGGGGGTAAAAACAGATGCCAAAAAAGTTGCACGAGAACCAAACCTTCTTTTGACAAAATGTATCAAAGCCTTTTTTGAACTAAAGAAAATGATGTATATTAATGTGAAATCTCTTTTGGTGACATGATCGATCTATAATATAGCGTGTGCTACTGATGGTTCTCCAAAAAAGTCATAAATAACAAATAATGACCAAACGGTCATTACCATTGAAGAGTTTAATAAAAAACATAAAATAGGTTTATGACCAACGGTCATCAACGTAAAAAAATCTTGCAAAGGATGATTTTTTCCATTAAACCTCATGAAGACATGTTAATACCAAACGGTAAAAAGAGATCAAAGAATAGTATAGCATTTTGATGACTAACGGGAAGAAAAAAACGTAAGCTGAATTTTTCCATAAAACTCACGATCATGTCATCAAGAGCGGAGGCACTAGTTATATATAGTTATGAGGCGCAACACCTCCAAGTTTGTCATGATAAACTCTTGCTTTTTTTAGTTTCAATATATATCAAAATGAAAAATGGATCCACATAATTGAATGCCTGCGTTTGCTCAAGGTATGACTTCAATGGAAAATGTAAATTTACAAAGCAACCCAAATGAGGAATGCCCACATTTCCAAGCATCTTATTTGCAGAAACGCATGAACTTTTGGTTGATACTGACTTGCACCAATTTATGCCTCACTTGCAGAGATATGTCGTTCCAAGTTTACTCTGGAGGGAGTTTGCTGAAGTCCCTAAGGTCTCTCCGAATGGCCCTAAATAATTCACACTACTTTTGTTATTGCTGTCAATCAAGATGATTACTGTTACGTACCATTGTACCTCTTTCAATTCTAATTATTTTGCCTATTTTAGTGCTGCAGTAAAAGCGCACTGCTTGGTTGCATTTCACTGTTCAGAGTTTAGACTAAAAAAGCCCTAACTTTTGGATATGGCCTGGTGGACTCTTAAGGTAGGCCGACTAGTGTTTATTCACAAGCTTAGGAAAAAAAGGAAAAAATGGTGAATACCCGCGGCAATGCCTAGGTTCACCTTTTTTTAAAAAAACAAAATTTATTAAAGGTAATTTTGTCATGGGAGGACATTGACAGTTTTTTTGTAGTTTTAAAGGGCATCAACATAATCTTTAGTTTAAAAAAACATTAACAATGGATTGATTGTTTGTTTGAGAGATATATGTAGTTTTCAAAAAAAAAAATTAGTTCTGCCGTTGTAGCAGCCCCTAGAATGAGTGGGACTGAATTCTCTAAGGCATAGGGTGTTACAGGGGATTGATCCGTTCCTAATTTGGTTGTCAGCACATTTGATGATCTTTGGCAGAAAACGACAACAAGAAGGCATCATATGGTGTATTTTCGTCTAGCTGAGGTAGGAAGTCTTTGTCACAAGTTGCTTTTTAAAGGCATGAAAAGTTGCTTTTTTACTCGTTTCTTTTTTTCCTTTTTTTTTTTTCGTTTTTATTTTTGTTTTTTGTGCTAAATAAGTAGAGGCATCATCAATTACCTCCAAGACAAAGACCATAAAGCACGTTACGAGTTTTTCTTGGCCTTTTCATTGAGGTCAATCTCATTGGCTGGGTAAATATTATACCTGTCTTTGAGTTTTTCTACTTTTCTTTTCTTATCTATTTGTAATAGAGTTAACTACAATTTTAGTATATGTGCTTTGTGTTGAAGAATAGTCTTATATCGTCTGTGGATAAGACTTTAAGTATATTTATAAGAGTAGACAATCCTCTCCTATTAAGTTGATTTTATAGGATGAGTTACGATAAATGGTGATTTAACCTACTCTTATAGGATGAATTAGGCAATCCTCTCCTATAAAACCAGCTTAATAGGAGAGGATTGTGTTAGAGAGATAAACGGCATGAATTTTTACTAAGAGTACATTAATATACATATTTAGATACCACTCTATCTCAAAAGCCTAAGCTAATGGGCTTGGGTCTACTTAGGTATATTAACTACTCTTTTCCTTTATGATTTCTCAATATGGGACACAATACTCATACGTTACTCACAACAATCTTTCCCTCACTTGTGATTCTCCCCACATTAGCCCAATTCCCCCTTACTTGTGAGTCTTTTTACATTTTCAAGAGTATCGCGCGTATAAGAATTGCTCTAGAGCAGCCATGGACTATAACTCTAAACCAAACGCGTCCAGACACTCATTCCAGGAAACAAACCATGGCTCTGATACCAATTGTTAGGGAGATAAACGGTCAGAAGTTTTTACCAAGAGTACATTAATATACATATTTAGATACCATTCTAGCTCAAAAAACTCCTGAACGTTTATCTCCCTAACAACTGGTATCAAAGCTTTTGGTTTGAGTGGGAGTGATGGCAGGAGAAGATGGAAAAGCAAAAATAATCAGAAAATTTGATGGTACAGATTTTGCATATTGGAAGATACAGATAAAAGATGTACTTTATGGGAAGGAACTACATCTGCCTCTTTTGGGGGAGCAACCAGACGATATATACGATAGCGATTGGGCCCTACTTGATCGAAAGGCCCTAGCAGTTATCAGGTTATCGTTGTCNAAGATCAGTAGCACACAATGTTGTGAAGGAGAAGAACACTGCAGGTCTAATGGCGGCTTTGTTAAGTATGTATGAGAAACCGTCGGCAAACAACAAGGTGCACCTGATGAAGAAGTTGTTCAACCTAAAGATGGCTGAAGGAGCCTTGGTAGCACATCATCTCAATAAGTTCAACACCATCACAAATCAATTATCCTCAGTAGATATTGAGATGAGATTTGTGCTTTGATTGTGTTGGCGTCGTTGCCAAATAACTGGGAAGCTGTGCGGATGGCTGTGAGCAATTCTGCAAGGAAGAGCAAGTTCAGTTATGAAAACATACGGGATTTGATTCTAAGCGAGGAAGTTCGGAGAAAAGACGCCTGTTGAAACCTCGACTTCTGGTGCAGCCCTAAACCTCGAGACAAGAGGTAGAGTACAAGACAGGAACTCTGGCGGGGGCAGATCAAAATTCAGAAAGGGTAGAAGCAAGTCTAGATCTGGACAACAGCTGGAGTGTTGGAATTGTGGCAAGACTGACCACTTCAAGAAAAATTGCAAAGAACCAAAAAAGACGACTGGTAAGGACTCCGCAAACGTCGTGGTAACAGAAGAAATACAAGATGTCATAATTCTCTCTGTTGACAGTCCTCTTGACTCTTGACAATCCTCTTGACTCATAGGTCATGGACTTAGGAGCCTCCTTTCATACCACTGCGATCCGTGAAGTACTCGAAAACTACGTTGCTAAAGATTTCGAGAAAGTGTACTTGGTTGACAAAACACCTCTAGATATTGTGGGCATATGCAATGTTCGCATCAGAGTCTACAACAATTCGGTATGGAAGCTAGAAAATGTCAGACACGTCCCACAGCTGAAGAAGAACCTGATTTCAATGGGACAACTTGACGATGAAGGGCATGCCATAAAATTCCACAGTGGTCAGTGGAAAGTATGTATGGGAGACAGACTCTTGGCTTAGGGATATAAAACAAATACTCTCTATTTGACTACTAACCCGAGAGATACAGTTGCAGTTGTAGTTGCAAAGGGTGACTCTAAACTATGGCACCTAAGGCTTGGGCAGATGATCGAGAAATGGATGAAGGTGTTACTATCAAAGGGGAAACTACTAGAACTGAAGTCAGTTGAATCTGATTTGTGTGAAGACTGCATCCTAGGGAAGCAGAAGAAGGTGAGTTTCATGAATGTTGGCAAAACTTCGAAGCCTGAGAAATTGGAACTGGTACACACAGATTTGTGGAGTCCCTCTCTAGTGGCATCTCTTGGAGGCTCGCGATACTACATCACATTCATAGATGACTCAAGCAGAAAGGTATGGATTTACTTCTTAAATAAAAAATCTGATGTAGTTGAAGTTTTTAAGAAATGGAAGACCATGGTAGAGACAAAAACTGGTTTGAAATTGAAGTGTCTAAGATCAAACAATGGAGGGGAATATGAAGACGGGGGCTTCAAACAGTTTTACGTAGTAAATGAGATTAAGATGCAGAAAACTATCCTAGGGACACCATAACAGAATGACGTCGTTGAGCGCATGAACTAACCCTCAATGAGCGTGCAAGGAGTATGAGGTTGCATGCTGGGTTGCCAAAAACCTTCTGGGCGGATGCAGTGAGTACTGCTGCTTATTTGATAAATAGAGGACACTCTATCCCTCTGAATCACAGACTATCTGAAGAAGTCTGGAGTGAAAATGAGGTAAATCTTTCTCACTTGAAAGTTTTTGATTGTGTCTCATATGTTTATATCGAATTTGATGCCCGTAGCAAGTTAGATGCTAAGTCTAAGAAATGTTATTTTATTGGCTATGGGATGATGCATTCGGGTATCGGTTTTGAGATGATCAAAACCAGAAGATCATTAGAAGTAGGAATATTACTTTTAATGAAATAGCTGTGTACAAGGACGGTTCGAATGCAGAATCTGTCAATGCAGAGTCAGAGGCTGAGAAGCCTGATTTTATCAGCTTGGATAAGATTTCTAATGGTGCAGCTCAAAGAAGGAATTCAGAAGTTGATGAGGATCTAGAAGCTGAACAAGATCCTAAAGTTGAAGAAACCGAAGAACAACAGATTGAGCAGGGAACACCTACAACGGCTGTCCGAAGGTCTACCAAAACCATTAGACCTCCACAACGTTATTCACCCTCCTTGTTCTATATTCTGTTGACAGATAGTGGTAAGCCGGAGACGTATGATGAAGCCTTGCAGGTTGAAAATTCAACCAAGTGGGAGTTAGCCATGAAAGATAAGATGAACTCATTGATGACTAACCAGACATGGGAGCTGACTGAGCTGCCAACAGGTAAGAAGGCTTTACATAACAAGTAGGTGTACAGAATAAAAGGTGAACATGATGGTAGCAAGCGTTACAATGCGAAATTGGTTGTCAAAGGCTTTCAGCAAAAGGAAGGTATTGAATACATCGACATATTTTCACCAATGGTGAAGATGACAACCATCAGATTGGTACTAGGAATTGTGGCGGCAGAGAATCTACATCTTGAGCAGTTAGATGTGAAGACAGCATTCCTTTATGGTGATTTGGAGGAAAATATCTACATGAGGCAACCACAGGGATTTACAGTGCAGGGGAAAGAAATTCAGGTATGCAAACTGAGGAAGAGCTTGTATGACCTAAAACAAGCTCCAAGACGTACAAGAAGTTTGACAGCTTCATGGACTCTACTGGGTTTACGAGGTGCAATGCAAATCATTACTGTTATTTTAAGAGTTTTAAGAACTCTTATATTAGCCTACTGCTGTATGTGGATGATATGCTCGTTGCAGGGTCTAGTATGGAAAAAATCAAGAATTTGAAGAAACAGTTATCATCACAGTTTGCAATGAAAGATTTAGGAGCTACAAAACAAATCTTGGGCATGAGAATCATTAGAGACAGAGCTAATGGTACACTGAAGCTTTCATAGACAGAGTATATGAAGAAGATTCTTAGCATGTTTAGCATGGATGGAGCTAAGCCGGTAAGCACANCCTTTGGGAAGTCCATTCAGATTAACCAAGGATCAGTTACCAAAGACAGATCAGGAGAAAGCATATATAAGCAAGATGCCCTACGCCTCAGCTATCGGAAATCTGATGTACGCAATGGTCTGCACTAGACCGGATATTGTACATGCAGTGGGAGCTGTGAGCAGATATATAGGCAATGCAGGGAAACAGCATTGAGAGACAGTCAAGTGAATTTTGCGATATCTGAAAGGAACTTCAGATATGTTCCTTTGCTTCACAGGAGCATATTTGAAGCTGCAAGGCTACGTGGATGCTAATCTAGCTGGTGATGTTGATAGTAGGAAGAGCACTACAGGGTTTGTATATACCCTGGGTGGTACAGCGGTGTGCTAGGCCTCAAAGTTACAGAAAATTGTGGCCCTTTCTACTACAGAAACTGAATACGTGACTGTGACAGAAGTTGAAAAGGAGATGGTCTGGCTAAATGGTTTCTTGGATGAGTTGGGTAAAAAGAATGAGAAGAGCGTTTTACACAGTGACAGTCAGAGTGCTATTTTTCTTGTGAAGAACCTAGCGTATCATTCAAGAACGAAGCACATTCAGTTAAGGTATCACTTTATACGTTCACTACTGGAAAGCGAATAGTTGATACTTGAGAAGATCCGTGGTACAGAAAATCCAACAGACATGTTTACAAAAGGTGTGACTGTTGAGAAACTGAAGTTGTGCGCAGTTTCAGTTGGTCTTCAAGCTTGAAGACAGGTGGAGGAGACATCCAGAGGAGATTCATTCTATTTCGACTTGATGGGATTTAAGTCAAGTGGGAGATTGTTAGGTGTGACTTGAATCTTTTTTGTGGGCCCAATATCTCTTCATTTTTTCTCTTGGGAATACACTAACCAGTGGATTTGTATTCCTTGAAGTTTTGGTCTTCTTTTTTCCACTCTAAGTCATGCTTGGACTTAATCTAACCAACTTTCATGTGCTATTTAATTTATGCAACACACAAGGAGCTACGGTAGTGCAGAAAAAAAGGAGAGGGAAAAGAAAGGGAAAGAGAAAAAAAGAGAGGTGGAGAACGCATGGTGTAGTGCGTAGGGAGAATAAAAAGTTGCAGAGTTCCAATTGTTATTTTTCCTCTTTTGTGTGAAGGTGAGATACAAGTGTATTGGGGCTTTGGGTTTTGAGTGATTTTTCTCCATGTTACTTTTGTACTCCATCTTTTGATAGTGAATTTCTCCGGGTCGTCTCCAATAGTGGATGTAGGCTTGTTAAGCCAAACCACTTAAATCTTGGTATTGTGTATGATTATTTTTTGTTTTCTTCTTATTATTCGCATCTTACAGGTCTTGGGAAAAATAAGATATATTTCCTAACAGATTGCCTACTCTTATAAATATGCCTAAGGTTTTGTCCACGGACGATGTGAGACTATTCCTCAACACCCTCACTCACGTGCAGGCTAGTATTTTTTCCTAATCTTTGTCACGAGGTAAGTAGTGCGGACCCATTCATCCTTGTGGTAGGCTCTAATACCATGAAAAGATACTGAATTTCTATAAACTCAATCTTGAATACTTTACAAAGGAATATGCACATCATTATATACATCAGGCGTGAGTTAATGTGAATTTACAAATAAAGAAAGTACATATTGTAATTGTTACAAAAACAACTCAGCGTATACTTGGATGGAATGTGTTTCCTATAGCACAACGTGTTTCCTTATGAGTGTCGTATATATAAGGAATATTTCATTCCTTTCATTTTCCATGTGTATTAGATTGGGCATAGGCTTGATTGACACATGATGCTGCCAGATATTGTGTTTCTAGAATACTTGAGACTTTCCTAGCTTGGTGTGTTATAGCCGTTGCACTACAATTGATGATTTGATCTTCATTAGCATTATTCACGGCATATATTGTGGAGATATCCTTAACACATTGTACCAAAATCAAATCTATATAAAGTTCAATACAATTCATCTAGAATCAAGATAGTCTAGTATATTGAGAAATCTAGTTGTTTAAAATTTTTGTTTTCTCTTTTGTTTTTTTTTTTTTTTTTTTTTAAAAAAGACATTAACAGACTGCTCAAACACAAAAGACTATTAAAAACATAAATACAGTTTTTCACTTTTAAGTCACATCAAAACATTTTTTTCCAACAAAAAAAAAAAGCTCACAAAACACATTAACAATTAACAAATAGTCCTTATTTTTCACAAGTTTTTCGCCTATTTTAATCTATATATAATTTGTTAATCAAGTTCATCAGAATTTCCAGTGTACTGTACACACAACTTGTCTCATTAAAAAAAAAAAAAGAAAAAGAAAGAAAAAAGTGGAAAGACTCAAGGACAAGTATAATAGTGACCCAGCCAATGAGATTGACATCAATGAAAAAGGCCAAGAAAAACTCGTAACGTGCTTTATGGTCTTTGTCTTTGTTCAGACAGGCAACGAGAAGAAAACGACAAAACTGATTCTTGTCTTTTATTAAATAAAGCATTCTCGTCGGTTGAAAAACTACCAGATATAAAGGTTTTTTTTTTTTTTTTTTTTTTGTAGTGACCCCAGGACAATACTACACCCAGGGCAAGGTACGTACATGGTTAATTTGTCATTGTTTTTGACGATGACAAAGATTACTGCTACCAATAATTGTGGAGTGTTAGGACAACAATTAAAAAATTTTTTAGAGAATTAATTAGCATATTTTTTTTTTAAATCAAATGGCATGGAATTCACATCTTTATTTGAAAAGGTGAACCCCATTTAATTTTAAAAAATAAATAAAAAATGTTAGTTGATCCTCTAAAGGGATTGTTAGTTAATGCTTAAGCCTTTTCTCCAATAATTAATAGTATACCCAATTATGTAATTGAACAGGAGAGGAAGAAAAGGTCTAAAAATTGTGGGGTTGTTGCGACAATATCTACTAGGATTATTTAACTCGATCTCTATCATATTTGAATTGCTCCTATATAATGAGCAGGGGCGAAGCCACATGGCCCCTTGGGGGTATGTGGCACCACCAAATTTTTTTAAATTTTTTAAAAATAAACTCTTAAAAATTTAATTTTGACTCTCAAATGTTTTTTTTTTCAATTTTGCCTCAAATTGTTTTAATTTTTTACAAATATACCCTTAAAATTTAATTTTGACCCCCTCAATTAATTTTTTTTTTTTAATCTTGCCTCTTTTTTAATTTTTTAAAAATATATCCTTTAAAATTTTTTTTTGTACTCAAAAGTTTTTTTTTTCAATTTGGCACTCTCAAACCTAAAACAGGCTAGCTACGCCCCTGATAATGAGGGACGTCTAGCACTACTCACCAATAATTAATAGTATACCCAATTATGTAATTTAACAGGAGAGGAAGAAAAGATCTAAAATTAATTGTGGGGTTGTTGCAACAATATCTACTAGGATTCTTTAATTAACTCTATCATATTTTTTTTATAAATTTTTTTTTTTTTTTTTATAAATAACTCTATCATATTTGAATTGCGCCTATATATATATAGACTTCTCACTTCCCCATCTCCCTATCTAACCCATCATCCACATATCAATTATTCCCTTGTCTCTACCTCTAACTTTCTCTCAAGTAAGTAAACATGGGCGCAGGAGGAGCTGGAGAGTTCATTGTGAGTGTGAGGGAGAGGGAGGTGGTGGCTGCAGTGCTTCCACTGCCAGAGCATTGGCTGCCACTATCCAACCTTGACTTACTTCTTCCCCCTTTGGACGTGGGTGTGTTTTTCTGTTACAAGAAGCCCACCGACCTTACTTTTGTGTCCATGGCCGGCGTTCTGAAGAAGGCCTTGGCCCAAGTTCTGGTATCCCATTATGCGTTTGCTGGTGAGGTGGTGCAGAACTCCGTTGGTGAACCTGAGATTCTCTGCAATAACCGTGGGGTTGACTTTGTTGAAGCTTTTGCAGAGGTTGACCTTGAAGACCTCAACTTGTATAACCCTGATGAGACCGTCGAAAGCAAACTTGTGCCGGAGAAGAAGCACGGAATTTTCGCTGTTCAGGTTTACCACATATGCATTGTTTTCTTTTTGTCTTGAAAAAAATCTCTTTCTAAATGGTATACGTATCTTTCACAAACACATCCGGTACATTAATTATACATATGTTTCACTTATGTTTCATGTGACTCGCATGTTAGAAACATCTTTAATGCAACCTCGGATAATCCGAAAGTGGGGTAGCTGATTGGTTGTTTGTTGACCGATGCGGCGATGCTCACACTCACAAAAGAAATCAAAATGACTATAGTGCCACTAAACTTCAGAAGATCCTTTTAATTACTTCTTCCGATATTTCAAAAATCAAAAGAAAATAACCCCCAAGGGTTGGCTGATACGAGACTTTGAGTATTTTTCATGATCTTTTAAGTTTGAAATTTATTGAGTGTAAACTGTCTCATGGGGCGAAACCTGCGACTTAATCGGTCTATATTTAGATGAGTACAAATCATAGATTCAAGATTTATTTAACAAGAGTGGATATACAAAGAGACTATACTTTAGAGGGTTTTCAGTATTAAAATAAAAAGGAGGGGGGTTGGGCACATATGTTTTGTTTTGTGCACATATATTTTGTTTTGTTTTATTTTGTTTTTTGTTTTTTCCATCTATAATTCTATGAAATGTGTTGCAGGCTACTGAGCTCAGATGTGGTGGGTTGGTGGTGGCATGCTCGTTTGACCATCGAGTAGCAGACGCCTACTCGGCCAACATGTTTCTTGTCTCATGGGCTGAGATGGCTCAGTCTAAACCAATCTCTACTCCACCATCTTTTCGTCGATCTTTACTCAACCCTCGTCGCCCCGGCTCCATTCATCTCTCCTTGGATGATATGTACGTCCCCATAAACAAACTTCCCCCTCCCAAAGACCCGCAACCTGATTCCGATTATCTCATAAGCCGCATATACTACATCACGGCGGAACAAATGAACCACCTCCAATCACTAGCCAGTACCAAGGCATGTCGGCGGACAAAGCTAGAATCTTTTTGTGCATTGTTGTGGAAGATGGTTGCCAAATGGGCTTTTATTCAAAATGTAGACAAAAAGATAACAAAAATGGGTATTGTTGTCGACGGAAGGACAAGGTTGATTGATGGAGACGAACATAAAGCTTCACTCATGAACTCTTACTTTGGAAATGTGTTATCGATTCCCTACTGTGCCAATCAAGTGGATGAGCTTAATGAAAAGCCATTGGAGTGGGTGGCGGATAAAGTTCATGAATTCTTGGAAGGTGTGGTGACGAAGGAGCATTTCTTGGGGCTGATTGATTGGGTGGAGGCTCATCGGCCCGTGCCCAATTTGGCGAAGATATATTGTAGCGAGACCGAAGATGGACCGGCTTTTGTGGTGTCATCTGGGCAAAGGTTCCCCGTGTCTAAGGTGGATTTCGGGTGGGGTATGCCGAGTTTTGGGTCGTACCATTTTCCATGGGGTGGGGACACTGGATATGTGATGCCGATGCCAAGCCCAACTGGGAACGATGACTGGGTGGTGTACATGCACCTCTTGAAAGGGCAGGTGGAGTTGATAGAAGCGGAGGCTGGCCATGTCTTTAGACCCTTGACATCTACTTATCTCAACTTTGGTTCCAATTAGACTAGAATAATAAGTTATGCTATAAATGTATTGCTATAAATTAATGTGGTGTATATTAATTAATTTGTCGTTGAAGTCTTATATTTAGACGTTTAATTAATTTGGGCCCTAGCGATCAATTGTGCTTAATTATATTAACTAGCCTATAACCTGCGCAATGCGCAAGTTTTTTTCAATATAATTTACTCAAAAAGTCTTTAAGAGATTACTAATAACCAATTATCGTGATGTTAATCCTTATAAATTGGAACGGGTTAAATAGTTGTTCACATAAGTGTAGTTTAAAACTAAAGAAACTATAAATTAAAGGGAAAAAAAATAATCAAAATGTGTCTTCCATATATTCCTAACGATCTAAATAACATATTATCACATAAAGCTTATTTCTCATATTAATTAATAAGATACTCAAAAACAAATTCGATAAAAACCCCTAAAAATTTATAGGAAAAAAAATTATAATCGATTATAAAACACTAAAAGCCAATGCCGTCGATTAATTAAGTACGTAAACAGTGTGCATTACATACATAAACAAAAAGACTTAAGTAAATGAAACAATGGAAAACTAAAATTTACAAAAAGAAAAAATAATGAATTTGAATAAAAAAAAAATATATAACTTAGAACAATAAATAAGGACAAAAAATGAAAAGAGAAGAACAGAACCACAAAAAATGAAAAAAAAAAAAATGAAAAATACTGATATAGTAAAAAAAATATTGTTTTTTCTGCATACTTTTCTTCGTTTTAATGAAACCTTGAAAGCACATGTCTGCCATCATACTTCAAGGAACAACGTTGTAAACTTAAAAAAACCATCACCCTTTATACCAAAACATTCAAATAAATTAAAACATAAGATCCTTTATTTTAGTTTAATCTATATAAATTAAAACATGTTAAACTTTTTTATTTCCATAGCAGTAACTTTTATTTCCTCTTTAAAACTCTCATTTTATGTACAAATTGAATAAAATAAATCATTTCACTTAACATTTAGAAATTTTAAGACTCAACTGCCAATTAGAAATTTTTTTTCTTTCGATCATCCTCGACATCTATAATGTAAGAGAAACTTCTCCTAGGTCGCAACAACAACAAAAAAAAAAAAAAAAAACAACAACAACTACTCAACTAACAACAACATAAACTAAAAAATTGTC
The DNA here is from genome assembly GCA_900184695.1 of Betula pendula. Classification (NCBI taxonomy): domain Eukaryota; kingdom Viridiplantae; phylum Streptophyta; class Magnoliopsida; order Fagales; family Betulaceae; genus Betula; species Betula pendula. Next base: position 31,105 of record FXXK01002223.1, read on the forward strand.
ACACCTCATACCAAAAATAACAATAAGAAACTCTCTCATTCACTATCATTTCCCTAAATTCAATGTAAAATTTACAAAAAGAAAAAATAATGAATTTGAATAAAAAATTAACATATAAATTAGAACAAAAAATGAAAATAGAAGAACATACCACAAAAAAGGAAAAAAATGAAAAATATAATAGTAAAAAAAAAGATTTCTTTTATGCTTTACTTTCCTCGTTCAATGAACCTTGAAAGGCAAATGTCTTCAACACACTTCAAGGAACAACATTTGTAAACTTAAAAAACCATCACCTTCGTACCAAAAATTCAAATGAATTAAACATAATGTCTTTCATTTTAGTTTAATATAATAAATTAGAAACATGTTAATTTTTATTTCCATAGCAATTAACTTTATTTCCTCTTTAAAACTCCTTTATGTACAAATAAATAAGATAAATCATTCACTTAACATTTAACACATCAACTAATCCTCTTACATCAGGTTCACTGCTTCATTTTGTTATGTTCATTTTCTGTTAAAAATCAAATAATTTTTTCTTTCTTTGCTGCTTAAAAGCTAAATAAAATAATAAATAAAAAATCTACAAAATCAAGGTAAATCATACAAACGAAAAAAAAAATTCCATAAAACATTCAAAATAATATAAAAAATGAAGGGCAAAGAAAAAAAAAGTTTCATCGCCAAAGGCAAAAAGTTTCATTAAAAACAGTTTAACATCTTAATGTATTGCCAATCTAAAATTCGTAAATCGTTTTCTTAAAAATCGTGTATAGTATACAGTATTTTCTTTGATGTATTCGCAATTCTGATTGTTTAATATGTACAATCAAAACAAAAATAATCCCACATTAAATATAAAAGGAGAGGAAATCGATGGAGAGAGTAAGAAGAGGAAGGCAAGTTTAAGGGAATCTGACTGGAGGGAGGAAGAGGACTGACGTTCAGAAGTACTGGCCAGGGAGAAGAGACTCGACGTTAGAGTTGAGAAAACTGCCCAAACATGTGTTGAAAGTGGAACGGTTTTTTATTGGAAAAGACAACTAATTAGAAAACGGTTTAACATAAAATATTCAACTTCCCCTTTTTTATAAAAATTAAAATAAAGCAATAATTTCAAATAAAAATAAAACCACTATAATTATGAACATTCAAAAGTAAATACAACCAAATCTTTTTCCAGCTAAATTTTTTTTTTTAAAAAAAAAAGACAAAACAAAACAAACAAAATCTTCATTAAAATGGATGTATGAAATTCTAATCATTAAAGACAAGAAAATGAGCAAAAAAGCAAAAAAAGGAAAAAGTATAATTACATGGAATTAACATCTTCATGCATTGCAATCTTAAATTATAAATCTTTTATTTTAAGATAGTTTAGAGACAAATATTTTCCTCTTGAAAACCCCGATTCTATCTAAAAATTAAATAAACAAATCACCTCAATACAAAATAAAACCCATATATTCTGAATATTGGGAAAGAATATAGAGCCCAACGAAAAAAAAAATATTTTTCTTAATAAATATTTATGAAAAAAAATTCTTCTTAATATGGATCAACGAAAATATAAAAATCATTAAAGAAAAAATGTGCAAAGCAAAAGGCAAAAGAGAAAAAGAAAAGAAAAAAAAAAGTTAACTCCACCGTAGAATTAACAATCTTAATGCGTGCCAATCTAGATTAAAAATCGTTATTTTAATTTTTCATTAATATATTCACAATTTTGATTGTTTAAATTACAATCATAACGAAAATAATTCAACAAAATCGCAAAGAGAGAAATCGATGAAAGAGTAAGAGAGAGAGAAGCACCTTAAGGGATCTAATTGAAGGAAAAAGAGACTAACGTTTAGAGTGAAAGAGAGGAGTAAGGAACCGCCGAACACACGTTTAATTAAAAACTTGTTAGAAAGTGGAATGGTTTTCCTATGAGAAAAGACTTTTAAAGCCTCCTCCCAAAAACTCCTACTTTATATATAGATTAGATTAGATTAGATTAGATTAGATGTGACCTTCGCTGGGAACGTAGGACCTGTGGTTCAAAAACTTACATATATGCATGATTCCTTACCACGGGCTATTAGACATGGATTCATTGACCATCTCTTTGTCTTTCGACACCTCTTTCTTTTCCTGACTTTCTTCTTCTTTGCCAAACTCGGGTGGTTTTTGGTCAGCAACGACTCAGAGCCACAGGCCAAAAAACTTCGTATTTGTTCGCTGAAATTTACCCTCTTGAACCCACGGTTAATTTCATTACCTCTTCAATTCTTTACTGTACGGGCCTCCAATGAAAATTCTATTCTTTTCATGGCTCTTCTTGGTGCCCATGTGCACACTTTTCCTCAACTTCTGTGTCTTTGTGGTGTCTGGCCAATGTATGGGCAATCAACGGTCCTTGTTGCTAGAATTCAAGAACAACCTTAC
>FXXK01002224.1:0-10183 GCA_900184695.1 Betula pendula
TTTTTTATTTTTATTTTTAAACTTCATGGATCCAATGATAAAAAATTCTGTGGGGATTTCGTCTTATTTGGTGTATGAATTTGATGTATCTGATTTCTGTTTCCCGTAAATTTTGAATTCATGATCGTTAATTTCTAGGGCTTCGAATTTAAATTCGTCTCGCTTTTAGGGGCTATATATATATATATATATATTAAATGGTTGTGTTTGTTGGGCATGAAATTGTGGGAAAAGGACTCGAATTTGGGACTTGTTACTGGTTGGAGTTTGAATGGCGTCCATGATCTCTCTCTCTCTCTGTTCTTAAATCAATATGTACCAATTCTCTTGTTATTTTCTCATAAAAATGGGAAAAAGCAGATATTGAAATAGTAAATGTTGTGGCTTATGTTATTTTTGGTATATGAAATCGTTCCCTTCATCTTGGATATATGGTTGTATTTGTGGAGGTATTTCTTAGATCCAATTTAGTAAATGTTGTGGAGGTATTTCTTAGATCCAAAACAATATCAAAAAACTAGAATCCCTGGGTTTGGTATTCTGATATTTGCTGGATCTGATTGCTGGGTGTATACAAAGTATAGGACATGTAAAGAGCTTGGAAATGCTCTTAAGGGATCACCAATTGACACCTTGATCAGAAAAAGAGCGAAGGTAACGAACGGATTTTATCCAATAACGAGCTTGGCCACTGATGGTGAGGATGGTAATAATAGGAAAGCCTATAAATTGGAGATTGGACACTCCAATTTTGCTTAATGAGTTCGTTCTTGGATGAAATTTTAGTTTCTGGGGGCCTTATAGCTTAGGGATAAAGTGTACATGAGCATAAACTTTACTAAAATTGTTCTTTTACTTAAAGGTTTAGTTAGATTTTTCACATATTTGTTTGTTTTCTGTCTTTGTTTCGTTCTTTTTTCTCTATTTTTGTTTTAAATCAAGCAACAACTAGAAAGAGAAAATGAGTTGTTCTAACATAAAAGCTTGATCATGGTGTCACTATGAACTAATAGAGAAATGATCCTAGTATCTATTGCTGGGTCTTCTTTTTTTCTTTTGCATGATCTCACATACATGTGTAAGAAAGTAGTTAAACATAATTAGTCCTTGTTCCATTATAGGGCATTCAAGCATGGACCCAATAATTTGGCTATTATATATGAGATTCGAAGAGGAAATTTAAGAATTTTACTGTCCAAAATATGTACATGGCTGTGAATAATTTTGTTTTTGTTTATTAATAAAGAAGACTTCCATGTAACAAAATGATAAAATATTGCTCTGTAGTTTGATTCTCAATATTTTATGTTTGTCAATTTAAATATCCCATGTAACAAATAATACTATTCCATAGAAGGATGACTTATCAACTATAATTTTTTTTTTTTTTAAAACGTTCTTATAACTTAAAAATCTCAAAATCTTTTTTATATAATGCAATTTACATAACTACACCTGATGAGTCTGTATAATTTGATTTTATCCTTCCATTACATATATAATTATAGAAGGGCAACAATGGAGTCACGGGCAAGAGGAGACAAATGACCCTTGACCGGCCTAAAATTTGGCCCTTAAAGAGTTTATGCAGCAGAGCAGCCAACTATTTGGGACAAAGTCACTAGCTTGCGTTTCATGCCAGCGCTATTGTCTTTATTTGTCAAATGAAAAAAAAAATATATAGGTTGCTTTCATTCCATTTTTAACGATACAAGAAAAAGAATCGATAATTGAGTAATGTTAGAAGGAGGATCCAAGTCTTCTTTGAGTCCTCCAAAAAATAATATGATTTTTAAAATTGTCATTGAACTTGCGATAGTTGACTATTGAATTTTAATCCAATTGTAATTTTATAAGCTAGATTACTTTTGAGAGGACTCAAGGAGGACTTCAGTCTTCTTTCTAGCATTACTTCTGAAAATTAGATGCAACATCATGCAACTATGATGTACAGGTACTGCTTACACACTCAAATAACCCTCCATAACAAGCTTGACCTTGTATTTATTGTTGCACATCAGCAGATCCTCCATGTGTTGTGTGTATGATTTTGGTTGCAATTTTGAAACGTGAGTTTTAATGGAAATATTAAATATATGATGAGAAGCGTATAGTCTATAGTGATTTTGATCTAACTTTTAAACAACTGAAATATGAGGTGAGGCTTGAGTTGAGGATTTCAAGAAACCAAAGCAGGCGATGGGGAAGCCTCTAAATAGGAAGAGGCAAGGGCAGTTGCAAAGTGATGATTTTATTTTATTTTTATTTTTTGTAAGTGCAAAGTGATGAATTTGAAGAAGTAAGAAAAAGAGCCAAGGTACATTGGCCAATAGTGGTGGGGATGGTGATAATTGGAAGGGTCCTAAATTGAAGAGCGGCCACTCGGCCCACTCCTATAGGGTTAAAATATTGAATCAATGATTACACCATTTTCTATTAATTTATAATTTTTAAAGATAAATGGGTAATTAACATTATATTGGAAGAGGTTCTAAGTTTAGATATTATCTATGTAATTCATAGTTCATTTTAATTAGATATTACGTGTGTTAGATCTTACTTATTAAGTAAGAGTATTAGAATATTATTAGATGGTTAAGTTAATTTTTTTTATTAATTTAAATCTTTAAAACAAGTACTGACTGAAGTAATGATTATAACGTTAATAGTGAAATATTACTTAAAGAGAAAACCTTCAATCTGGATGGAGTGTAAAACTCCTTATTTGCAACCTCTAATAAAATTTTGACAAGTCAGCTAAAATCACCAAATAGACTAGAGATGAGAATACTAGATCTTTAAATTCAAACTAAGGTATAGACAAAAAAATCCATTTTCTCCCATTCATTCTAAACCAATGTATTACACCTAAACAATCCACCACCTCCTCCACCGAGCGCCGCCGCCAAAATTCGCGGAAGTTCACCGCTCAAAGCTCTGTTTTTTTCGGATGTGGTGTAGTAATGGAAAATTGAAAGTTTTCTTTGATTTTGGGCGTAATCATGTAAAGGTGTAGTTTTCCTATTGATATTTTGTCTTGATTTTGCTTTGTGCTGTTTGTTTTGCAACGCAATAGATTGTATAGTTAGCTTTAATTGTATTGGTTTCACAAGAGATGGTACAGCTCTGATTGATTGTAATTTTCTTCTTTAGATATAGTTGTTGTTGTGTGTTGGCAGTGCGTATAGGTTGGTTCCGCGTGCACTTGTATAGATTGGTTCAGTTGTATTGTTTTTGCAAGTTTTGTGCTAGCTTTTGCTTTGTTTGTACTATAGCTTTAACGCTGGATCTTGTTGTAATTTTGCGGTGTAAAATCTTAAAGAGATTGTGGTGTAATAAATAGGCTTCAAAAGCTTAGAGCTGAATGGAGGAAGATTTAGAAGAAAAAAAAAAAAAACCTATTGTCGGCTAGGGGTGAATATTTCAATCCTCTGTCTGCTACAGACAATTATTTTTCTTCCTTTTTTTTAAACAATGGACTATCTTTTTTAATTATTATTATTATGTGAATCTGTCCGTCAGTTAGGGTGCAATTATTTTCTTTTCTTTTCCATACAATGGCTCACTTTTTAATTATTATTATTAATATACTTCGTCTGTTAGGGTACAATTATTTTCTTTTTCTTTTCGATACAATGGACTCACTTTTATTTTTATTTTTAATATTCTTCCGTCTTGTTAGGGTGGCAAATTATTTTCTTCCTTCTTTTCAAACATGGACTCACCCTTTTTTTTTTTCTTTTTTTAATATCTTTCGTCTGTTAGGAGCAATTAATTTTCTTCTCTTTTTCAAACAATGGACTCACATTTTTTTTTAAAAAAAAAATATATAAATATCTTCCGTAATGTTGGTTCAATTAATTTTCTACTTTGCTTTTAAACAATGGACTCCACTTTTTTTTTTTCTTTTTTTTTCTTTTTTTTTTTTTATAAGTAAACAATGGACTCACTTGAACATGCACTTTTATCGCGTGACTTCATATAATGCGGGTAACCTCAGCGCCTTATCTTTTCTCTTTAGTTTTTAACTTGAGATGACTCCTGATCCTGTATTCAATCTATAAAGGTCACAAACACCGAGGTGGGAACAATGAGGACAAAATAAAGGTAATATGTTAAATCCTACATCAAAAGAAAGATTTAGAAAAATAAACAATCGTGCTAGAATATGGATGCATTTATTTTCTTCTTCTAGTTTTCACGTAGATTCTTTTTTTTTTAAAAAAATGTTACATACTGATTTGATGTTACATTATTAATCCTACCATTTAAATTTTTAAACAAAAGTTGAATTTAAGATGAAATTAAATAATATTATTTTAGCATAATAGAAATGAGAAATGCTACTTAGCATTTTCAAATTAGATTTTTTATCTGTGTTAGAGCATTCACCATTGACTCAACAAAGTAATACTAAAAAGCTACTTTTGTTGAGCCTTCGTAGCAAAAAAATAAAAAATAAAAAAGCCCCACATTAGGCTCCAATAAAATATCCAAATTTTTGGTGACTTTGCTAACAGTGCTCAGAGGAATGCATAAATTTAATTAATAAAAATAATCCCTTAATATCCTCCTCTAAATAAAAATTATTTCTCTGCTCTCTCACGTCTCCTCTTCTCTTCTTCTTTTCTTTTTTTTTTTTTTTTTTTTTTCTACGCCTTCCTCTCTTCATCATCTCTGTATAGCCTTTTTTTTTTTTCTTTTTTTCTTTTTTTTCCTAACGCCTTCTCTCTTCTTCCATATCTGTATATACCAATTTTTTTTTCCGCTGAATAAAAAGGGGAAGGGGGAAATTCATCTTTGTAATTATAAATTTTCATTGAAATTGTGTATTAATATTTTTCTATTTCTTATTGTTTTTTTTTGAACAATATTGAATGGTTAGTTTGAAATTTGGCATTAAATGTTTCAGTTTTTTATTTCTTTGTTTTAAAAAGACCGTTAGAAAAAGATATATAATATATGTATAGTATATATATAATGACAATTATGAAAAAATGAAATTTAAAAAAATATGACCTTTAAAAAATGACAAATTTAGAAAATGTGATCGTTAGGAAATGATAAGCTTTTCAAAAAATATAATTGTTGAAGAAAAATAGAGGACATGGAATATTTAAATGGAATAGTAAAAGTGTTAGCTAAAATGCTGGAGTTCGGATGTAAGGTTTACTTTTAAAAAGTTGTTAGCTAAATGGAAAAAAATGATGTTTTAGCTAAAAATTTAGCCAAATATTTGTTGAGCCCAATGTGAATGAACTCTTACATTCACATTCACTCATTTTTTTAAAAAATAAGAAAAGAAAAGAAAATACAATGAGAATGCCTACTTCAAAATGTTGAGTAGCATTCTGACTTTAGTCTCCCAAGAGGAGTAGTTATATATATTACTCTTTTTTTATGACCTTGTTGGTCAAAAATGGAGATATGATGGGACGGTTTAAAATTCTGGTGTACCTCACCCCATGATACGCTCGATCTGATCTTCCCATGTTGATGACATTCAACAAGATGGCTCTTGTTCTCCAAAACGGCAGAATGTTAGAAGGTGGACATAATTTGATAAACTATAAAGGGGTGCCGATCGCTGGCGGATACATCAACTAGGTCACTATTGAGACTGTTTTCCACAAAACACAAATTTTTGTATCACCAAATTGCTACTCTGTATCACCAAACGGTGGTTCGGCTTTGTTTTACTGATTTGGAAGCAAAGTTTTTTCCATAGCAGGGTTTATTTTTACACTTCTCTTATTTCCTTGGTGATATTGAAACTGAGAAGTGAAGATGTTAGTTCCTTATTTTTTCCCCTTAATTCTTCGTTTGCAATTCAGCTAGCAATGCCTTTACAATTGAATTTACATTTTAACGCAAAAGCAGGCTACAAAAATTCAATGAAAATTTGACACAACAAATAATTTTCTAAATTTGAAATCCAGCAAATTGAAGTACGAATTGAATTCTAACAATAAGAGATAAACATTTACTTAGTGGACATGGAGTTGATTCAGCATACGGGTGAATGAGCGAGTTGGATTACAATGAAGTTCTTTAGCTTTTTTTTTTTTTTTTTTTTTCTTACTTTCAATTCAAAAAAAGTCAAAACATTAATAAATAAACTTTCTCACTTTTCATTCATAAAAAATATAAATTTTATTTTACTTTTATGTCATATGAATATACTTTTTCAAACCAAAAAAAAAATCTTTCTTATAAAAGTTTACGAAACACCGATTTTGGACAATTCACAATTTCAAAACGAAATTGAATTTGACAAAATTCAATGAGAACAAAATAGATGTAATCAGTTTCAATCCTCCATCAAAAAAAAAAAAAAATAAAAATAATCGTGCTAGAATACGTTTAGGTCTAAGGACAAGTTCAACAAATGGACCCCACTTGAGAAACTGATGGCTTTGCTTTGTAAAGCTGTCTAGTGTTTAAACATTTAATTTAAAAAAAAATATAAGGACTTCATGTCATCCTTATTTATTATCACTTGCAAATAATGGACACCATGGCCTCATGTGGAATCAAGCAATTTGCACGTAGAGGACTTGAAGGGAGAGTCTTTGATGCGGGAAAGACAAGTTAATTAGATGTTTAGATTTATTTAGCCTTGGTCTACTTTCTTTTTATTTATTTAATTCTTAGTCGGTCAAGAAAAAAATAGGTACATTATCATAATTGCAAATTATTGACATCATGGGCCCATGTGAAATATATTTAAAAGGAAATTTGCATGCAGAAGACTCTGAAGCGCGCATGGGTTCTTTGGATTAAGATAAACTTTCAAACATTTCTTTGGATTTATAACAAATGATACATCTCCTTTATTTCTCGTGCTCTAATTTTCTTAATTAGATTTAGTGTTGGTCAGTCAAGAAAGGGTGATGAGTATAAGAAAGTGTATATTTAAAATTGTTTCTCTTCACGTGAATAAAGTTGTTGGTGACAAGACTTATTCAAATATTCTTTCTCTTCATCCGATGCTTTGGATGCCTCAGTGGAGGCCACCTCAGAAATGGAGAGAAATTGACTAGGCAAAATAAGAGGATAAAATGGCTGATGAAGAGGATCTCTTTCCTAATTGGAAGGGGTCTTAAATTGAAGAATGGCCACTCGGGCCACTCCTTATAGGGTTAGAATATTGAATGAATGATTACACCATTTTTTATTAATTTATCATTTTAGAGATAAGTGGTTAAGTAATGATTATCATTTTTATTAATTTAAATATTTGAAACAAGTAATGACTTAAGTAATGATTATCATGTTAATAGTGAAATATTACTTAAAGATAAAACCTTTAATTCGGATGGAGTGTAAAACCCCTTATTTATAGTCTCCGATAAAATTTTGATAAGTAAGCTAAAATCATCTAATAGAATGGAAATGAGAACACTGGATCTTTATACCCAAACCAACGTAACAACAAAAAATTCATTTTCTTCCATTCATTCTAATCCCACCGTATTACCCCTAAACAATGCACCGCCTTCTCCACTGAATGCTGCTGCCATAATCTGCCGATGGCCGCCCATCAAAGCTCTGTTTTTTTAGATGTGGTGTAGTGATGAAAAATTGAAAGTTTTCTTTGATTTTGGGTGTAATCATGTAAAGGTGTAGTTTTCCTATTGATATTATGTCTTGATTTTGCTATTTGCTGTATGTTTTGCAAAGGCAATAGATTGTATAATTAGCTTCAATTGTATTGGTTTCACAAAGAGGTGGTATAGCTCTGATTGATTGATTGGCAAGACCTACAAGTTGGTTCTGCGTGCATTTGTATAGATTTGTTTCATTGTATTGTTTTTCAATCGTCTGTAGTGACTCACTTATTTAAACAATGGCTCACTTTTTTCTTCTTCTTTGTCGGCAAGCTATAGAGCTAAAGCTAGGTGCAATATTTTTCTTCTTCTTTTCAAATAATGGAATCACTTTTTTTTTTTTTTTTTTTTAAGAAGTAACAATGGACTACTTGAACATCACTTTTAACGCGGTGAACCTATCCTTTTTAATTTATCTCATGTTTCTTTTCTGTACAAGGAAGTTGCAACAAGTTTTGCTCATTTTTCTTTTGACGCGCCACGTGTTCGTGGGACCAACTTGTACGTATTCTTTTTAAAAAATATTGATTAGAGAGGTGAAAGGTAACTTAAGGTGTCCTAAATACTTTATGAAGCGGGTAAATTTGTTATACTAGAAGGGAGGTTAATTAATTATGTAGCACATGATTTAGTAAAGGCAGCGGTCAAACAAATTGTCGGATAGGGTAGTAATTCTAGAGTAATCTGCTCTAGCTAATCAGAGCTTTTATGCTCTTGATCTTTCAATCATTATAAATGAACAAAGATAGAAAAATATTAAAAGTTTGACATTCTCTCTACTTAAAAAATAAAGAAATTGTTAAAAAAGAATATTTCAATGGAAAAATGAAAACAGATTTTTAGTTTAGGGAGTTGAATATATGAGTTTTAAAAAAGATGATAATTAAAATAGAAAAATATGATTTTTTTAGCTTAAATATGGAGTAAATTTAAAGAGTCGATTGAAAATACTCTTTAGACTAGATTCTACATAGATGAATTTCGATGAGGGTCATGCTGCTCTTTTTGCTATTAAGAGCATACCAATGGCTTATGTAAATTTTTATGCAAAATGAATAACAAAACCTACTTTTTCTAACTTATTAGCTAACCACTTTTCAAAAACTACATCCATCAACTTATTTAAACTTTTTCTCTATGGGTGTCAAATCTTTTACCAAGAGATGAGTACCAAAATGATATGAAATATATTCATTGGTATTCCTTACATTTTTTTTAATTAATTGTTTTAATTCTTTGTAATGAATAAGCTCCACATCATTTTGACACCCATCAATTAAAAAAAATTGGCATATTGGTACAACTATTAGAGACATTCATTTTGCTTTGGAATCTTTGCCAGAATGGGAAGCGTCAGAGGTCCATCGAGAAGCCAATAGGAGAGAGCCCATGTGATATGGTTGCTAAATGGTCTGCCTCACATAATTGTTTTGGTTCTATTTCATTTAACTCTCCTATCTTTTAGAATTTCTTCTCTTCTTTGTTCTCCCTTTCCCCTGTGATCTTTTGTATGGCTTAAAAAACATTATTAATCTATCATTAAATTTTTGTTTTAAACAAAAGTTGATTTAAGAATAAATTGATAATATTACGTTAGTATAATAAAATAATAGTATAATATATAATAATTACTATCCTTTTTGACTTGCAGGTCTCCCCAAGAGGCCCCTCTTGGTCGGTGATCTTTGTGACGTGAATGACTTGATACGTGGGCCCTAGTTTACTTCTTATACACGATTTGGACGACTTGACTTTTGTGGTGGTGTTTCGGTTTGGAGTCTCACACGGCTGACAATTAACAAAGAGAAAAAAAAATTCATGAAAGCAAAAGAATCTGAAATTTCATGAATTAATTAGATATCCGTGTGAATAAAAGACCGACTCTCAAAATTGCATGTGTTTGCATTAGATTTTCTTTGTTAAAGCATATTAAGGATTATTTTTTGGGACAAAAATTAGCTACAAACNGTTTAAAAAAGTGTTATGATATGACATGTAAAGAAAAATTATTCTTATTTTATATTTTTTATTAATTTGTTTATTTAAAAAAATTGTTATAAAATTGAGGCTAAAGCTCATGAATTCACCATTTTTATTTAATTTTTTTTTAACAAAATGCAAGTGTTAATATTAGATTGTTCTATTGAATTGAGTACTAAATAGAAAGGTAAAAAGTAGAGGCAAAGTGCTGCATATTACTGCATATTATGAGAAATTGAGAACAATTTATCTCTTTTGGAGGGTTGATTTTCTGCATTTCTTTGTCGATCGGTGCAATGAGAGAGGAGAGATGGGCTGCGATTTATCTGCTTAGTTTTTCTCATTGTGGAAGACAAACAGGGGATTTGGGCGTGGTGAGCGAGATTGAGAGAGAAGCGGAAAAAAATAATAGAAAAAAAGATTGGAAATTAATATTTAAAGAATATAGATAGTGAAATAGATAATCTGCTAAAGTTTGTATTAAAAAATGAGTAAATAAAATAAAAAAGAGAGTATTTTGAATAGCTAAAGTGGTTATTGCTGTTGAAAATCCTCTTACTCGGTCAAGAAAAACAAATAGGTACATTATCATC
>FXXK01002225.1:3656-64278 GCA_900184695.1 Betula pendula
GTTTGCTTATATACATATGAGTTGCGGTGTTTTTGATTTTTTTTTTTTATTTAATATTTGACGTATTTCTTAATTTGTTCAGAAACCACGCACAAGACAATAATTTTATTGGTGGAGGTTTGTCTTATGGGCATTACCAAAAAGACGTTGATGTGATCAAATTAGTATTGTAAGAATAATAATGGATTTATTTCTATTGGGCATCCTCCCAAGACCACAGCGTGACAACCATCACACTTAGCCAGATTACAAGGATGCAACTCATTTTTTGGGTGAATGTGGTGGTTGCCATGCTTTGGTCTTGAAGTTTGCCTAATAGAGTACAATGCATTACTAGTTAACTCTCCAACTAGTGAATATTATAAAATTTCTAACTCCCAACTATTATCAAATTTAAAAGCTACTTTTCCGTTAAAAAAATGTATATCTGGAATCAAAAGCCCAGACATAGAGTGCTTATAACAAATTCTGACTCATATATTACCGTAGCTTTGCTCTCCATTATCCATGACCAGTTTCTTATGTAAATATTTGTACCTTTATCTTGTTCAAACTATCTATGTAGTCTTATTTCCAGGTATGTTCGGTGCCCATAGTAAAAACTATATAAAAGTCTTTGTACGTCTATCCCTAATTAACTTTTAGTTCGACAGAATCACCCAGGGGGATTCCATTGGGAGGATGAGTTGCTGCAGAATACGTCTACGCCGAATATGTATACACCAGTCCCTGAAGAGGAGGACGAAGGTGAACATGGTCACCCCCACGATCCGGGGATGAAGTTGGCTACAACAGCCATGTGATGCTGTTGTGGTTCTGTAGTGTGCACCCTGTGTTGGTTGGGTGTAGTCCTACTCTTGATCCCCATGTTTGCTTGAACTGTTGTAGTTGGTATTGCATTTTGTATTGAACATCAGTGTTCACATTCCTATTTTGTTTTAAATTAATTAGAATGTTTCTTATTTTAATTTGGATTTTGTAGTATTTTGCTAGCATTTGAATATGTTGTAATATTCTAATTTGAACACTGACTTTTGTAATGACCTTATGTATGTTCAACACTAGCTTTTGGGTGTACTTTGGTTCTAATGTGGTGGGAGTTGGTTTTGTATAAATAGGCGACGGATTGGTGTAACTTGCTGTAGGTGGCGCTGTGCATTTTGTTCCAAATGCCTTAAAAAAAGGTGGACAGCACGGCATTTTGTAGGCCATTTTGTAGGCCAAAAAACAGAGACGTGCAATCAAGAAATTCACGTCAAAAGAGGCGGCCCAACATGCTTGTTTTTCTCATGAGAATTTGGCACGGAAACTGAGATAATTCCTGCTGCATGCATCAAAATGTGGTCCATTTGACCAAAGGGTAGATGCATTTGACCCAAGGGTAGATGCCCAAACGTTGAACTCAATTTTTCCAAACATATTTTTTTGTGTTTGTCTTCATTTTTTCATTCGGTTGGAATATCAAAAAAAAAAAAAAAAAAAAAAAAAAACAAAAATTGTTGCTTCCAAACAAGGCCCATGTTTTTCCCTAAGTGACTGATAATTTATCTAGGCTGGCATTGTTTTGGAGTAAATCCCAAAAAATAGATTGATTTTTCTCAATCTCTGTTGTGAAGTGGGGTGCGTTTTTGTTTGAGGAACCGAGATAAACNCTTTAATTTAATTCCAGGTGGTGCTGTGCATTTTGTTCCAAATGCCTTAAAAAAAGGTGGGGAGCACGGCTTGTAGGCCCTTTTTTAGGCCAAAAAACAGAGACCAGCAATCAGGAAATTCACGACAAAAGAGGGAGCCCAACATGCTTGTTTTTCTCATGAGAATTTGGCACGGAAACTTAAGATAATTCCTGCTGCAGACATCAAAATGTGGTCCATTTGACCAAAGGGTAGATGCATTTGACCAAAGGGTAGATGCCCAAACGGTGAACTCAATTTTTCCAAACACATTTTCTGTGTTTGTCTTCATTTTTTCATCCGGTTGAAATATCAAAAAAAACAAAAAAAAAAACAAAAACAAAAATTGGTGCTTCCAAACAAGGCGTAAACTTTTGCGAAACAGTAAAATTATCGAAGATTTTTCAGTGGTCCGAAGAGTACCCCTCGCCCTCGGTACCATGAAAATTCGTCAGAAATTCAGAAGCCGGATTCCTATTTTTTATTAAAATATTTAAGAACTAATCAACACAGAAAAAAAAAAAAGCAAAATGATCGAGATTGACGCATTGATGAATTAAGCACTGCCACGTGTAAAGATTTGTGATTTGATGACGTATTTACCATGCTTGAAGCAAACTGAACAAGACTGGCTAGTCTCTGGCTGACACATCCATCTGAGACATGACCCAGTGACATGCGTAGGTGGTTAGGCGTACAGGTACTGACCATTCACTTGTTTTTTTAATTGCAAAAATTTCTACGAATATAAGAATCAGATATAACATTTTTTTTTAAAATTTTTTTTTGCTATATAACAAACCAAATTAATTAAAAATGCTCATTTAGCTAACCGAAAAGATGGCAGCTATGTTTTTTGGTAACCACTTTTCTCTTTCCCTTTTATTTTTTCCTTCAAAATTAACATTAATTTTAATATCTTATCAATTACTTTTTAATAATATTTTTTATTTTTTATATCACATCACTAATTTTTTATTACTATTCAAATAAAAAATTCACTAAAAAATAAAACTTTTTCACTTTTACATACAAAAAATTTAAAATATTCTCCGTATTTTATATCACATCATTTATTTCTATAACCATTTCCAACTAAAAAAAGAAAAAAAACCCCAAAAGTGTTAACAAGTAGAGCCAGCATCACAAAAGTTGAGTCGTTTAGAATTTTAGTTTATTTTATTATTATTTTTTATTTTTTGGATACATCTGAAAAAGGGAAAGAAAAAAGGAAAAGAAAAAAAAGTAGTTTAAATAATTAGAGCTAGAATGTGAACAATTTTTCAGCGAGTAATGATACAAGTCATTCTTTATATTTACCTTGGGTTAATTAAAGTGAGCATGTTTTTTAAATTACTGTTAGATCAAAAGTCAATAATCATCAATAATAAATTTAATAGTGATTTTAAAAGCCACATCACTTTTAGTTGACACAAGATAAACATAAATGATGACATATATAATTATTCCTCTACTATATATCAACGTGAAAAAAAGAAGCAAAAAGTTGATCGTAAATGGTATAGAACTGTTCCAAAAAATGTGGTACTGTTTTTAAATTGAAGTACTTATTTGTTGTCGATATAAATCACGTGAACTGAAAAAGTGTTTAACCTTAAAAATTAAAAATATATATTTTCAAATTAAAAATAAAAAATATATATTTTTTAAGAACAAAAATATCCTACAAATTGATTTGTAAGAATGATTTATAGAAAATTCTTATAAATCAATCTCTAAAAACAATTTGTGTCATTTAAATCATATATGAAAAATAAATGTTATTAAAAAAAATTATGTTTTTTTATATATTAAATGATATATGTCACTTTTGCTTATAAAAAATGATATATGTCACTTTTATAAAAAAAAAAATGATATTATTTTTTAATTAAAAAATTAAAATTACTTGTACAAATTTGGTTTCACTTTTTGTATGCAGTAGTATTTTATAAATTTTTTACGGATTGAAATGACTTGGTGTATTTTGAAAGCATTTTTTTTTTTCCACCCAATTTTAATCAACTTAATTAATTTTAAAAATTAATTTTTTTAATAATTTAAATTTATTCAACTCAATTTAAATTTAATTAAAAAAATAATATAAAAATTTATATTTATATTCGAAAAAAGAAACTGAATATTGGTAGTTATATATAATGTGGTTTTTCATTAATTCTTTTGTTAAGAAAAACTCCTTAAAGGTTCATATTAATTCTTGCGTTCCCCATCATCTCACAGCAAAACGTCTTCCTGTGAAGCTTTGCGAAGAAGATGCCTTGAAAGAAAGAAACGAGCGCAGCTTTGCGAAGAAGATGCCTTGAAAGATTTTATGAATCTATTAGCTCCTCCCCCAATTTGAGCAAGGGACTCACTCATCCATGGAAGAAGTCATCCAAAAAAAGGAATGAGGGGAGGCAATAGCGTTGCCGCCGGGCCAAGGCGTCGGTCCATGGAGTACTTTTTCTTTTCTTTTCTTGGGATGCCTTCTTCGATGGAGTATTTCCTTTTGATGGGGATGCCTTCTTCCATGGATGAGTGAGTAGGAGATAAGGGATTCCATGCATCACGATGAGATACATACATCTGCTGTTGGTTCCAAGGAGTATTTTCTTTTCTGGGGATGCCTTCTTCCATGGAGTATCTCCTTTTTCCTTTTGATGGGGTGGATGAGTCAGTCTGGGGAGGAGATAACCGATTCATAGAATCTTTCAACGGCATCTTCTTGGCCAGGGAGCGTTTTTATTTTCTGTTCTTCTTCTATTCTCTTAAACTGGTTGTCTCTATGATGATGTCTTGTTCTGTAGTATCTAATACTTTGATGTGTTGCAGGTGGGGATTTTTGAGGTCCTTGGTGTGTATCAATGGAACTCTGTGGTGGGGCATTTCTGGTGAAGCTTTCTGGTGAATATGTCAAATGCTACAGATTAGCATATGAACAATCTTTCTATGTTCCACTCTTAAAAGTAAGCTTTTGTTGAGCAATTGAAGGGCAAGAGTCTAAAAAGCATTGTTTAGGACAAAGAATAATTGTTACAACTTTCTGATATTTGATTGCCTGACTCCCTCTTTAGTGCTTTACAATTTTTGGGATTTCTTCAATCAGAAACAATGCTCACCTTCCATTGGCTGCACCGACATATGTGGAAAGGATAGAGAAGAAGTTGTTGGTGTACCCCATTCAATTACCTTGGTGAAAATAATTTGATGATTATTCCCTCTATTTCTAAAGATGTACAAGAGACAAATTTCCCCTTTTAAGGTGTTATTAGGCTGCCTTGGAGAAGTAGAATTTATATTCATTTGATGTAACAATTATATATTCTTGAATCTTTGTATTGGGGGTTTGGTAACTTGGAAAATTTTGCATTCTGTAGATAGAGAAAATGTTCACAATATTATATTTATCTTGTGTATTAATTTTAGTTTTCTTTATTTTAAAAAATTATAAATTCATAAATTATGTTATTATAATAAACTCTTTGAGATATCATAAATTTGAAAAGAATAGTAACACAAGCCTTTTCAATTCATAATATATAAGGATTGGGGAAAAGTTTAATACTTTTCAAATTATTATTCAATTGACAATATTTTTTCAAATTATTAAAAATTGTCAATGTTCTCCCAATAATAAAATGCTTTCCTTTTTGAAAATGTTCATCTTTTTGAAACAGCCTAAAATGGAGAGCACATAATCCATTGGAGGGAGTCAGGCAAAGATGAATCCATTTTATGCTGTTTAAAAAAGATGAAAATTTTCAAAAAGGAAAGCATTTATCTATTTGACAGCCCGATATACATTTAGATTTGAATCCTTTTTTTTTTTTTTTTAAATTTGAACTCACTTTTCTTGAAATCTGAATCCCCCCCTCCTTATTGGCCTATTTAAGGGCATTTTAGAAAGAGTGTATTAAAATGCATGCAATCTGTAATTTTGATCCATTGTGAGATGGAGGGAGCATGATTTTTCATGAAATCCATGTAAACGTTGTGAAACCAAAGTTTAGAATTATAGTGACACGACAGCAGCATGGGTCAAAAGAACCTACCTGTTTGGAAGCCCTAGACTAAAGCTTATGTGTCGTGTCAACTAAGAGGCCCATGCCAATTAAATAAAGAACCATTTTAGTCGAGTGACAAGTAGTTGTTGGGCCTTTATTAGTTACAGGTTGAAGTCTCATCCAAATATAAGGATTTTTTGATAAGTAAAATATAAATGAAAAGGATTATGAATAGTTTAAAGGGTTAATTGTAATTTTGGTACCTATGCTATGCACTAAAATCAAATCGATACCTCGATTTTAAAAATTTTTGCAAGTGGTACCGGACGTTAACCGTAATTTATTATTTGGTACTTTCGTTACAGTTCCATCATTGCAGTTAACAGAATACCATGTGAGGCATCCTAATATGCCAACAACTGTCTCAAAGCACCACATGGGCACGCCACGTAGGCGTATCACATGAGGTATTGATGCTTTTTATGCCACTTGTAAAAAATAACAATAAAATAATATATATATATTTTTTTTAAAAAAAAAAGCGAATCCCCAAAATTTCTAATCCCTAACCTTTCAAAGCATGTTATCCTTGTCTTGTTTGCCCCTTAGGTTTTCAAAAAACATTGTGAGCCATTTGGTTTCCTGACAAAATGGCCGGCGACCGGTGATTTCTTCTTAAGAAATCGTTGTTCACTCAAAATTTGTCCAATTTTGAGACTTCCGGCCGTTTCCGGTACACCTCACGTCATAGTTTTTTGCTACTTCGGAACCCTAACAATTAATCTGGAATTAGACTAATTGCAATCTTGTATCCAACAGTAAATTACCCTATCATGAAGCAGTTTCTTTATGTTCAGATACTATTGTAATTTAACATATGTAAAGCTTTTTATCATTTTTTAAAGCAAGATAAGTTTATAGCCATTTGACAGAATTCTTTTACTGGTCAGAGCTATCACTGTTTTAATGGCATCTAACCAAGCATGTACAACATTTAGAACATAAAAGGGAATCTTTCTTACCAAAAATTGATTCAAAAGAAATAAAAAATAAAAGTGATAAGTATTCAAGAGAAAGAAAACAAAAATCCAAAACACTTGTGCAAATATTGCAAATATGAACAATTAAGCAATTGGAAAGAGAGATTGAATAAGATTAATTTGTAAATGTAGCACATGATTGCTAAAGTATTAATTCAATTATTAGATTTAGAGTAATTCTACACGGCGCACAGTAGTCCCTCAAGTGTTCCTCTCCCCCTCTGACGTGGCAAGCTGTCATGTCTTTTAAAAAAAAAAAAAAATATCAAAACCAGCTCAGTTGCGTACAGGAGAAGCTTTACACGTTCTCTCCAAAAACTTTTTCCCCCCAAATCTTTCCCTCCTTCCTCCATCTCCGACCACCACCCACCAGCTACCCACGACCACCGTCGGCCACCAGCTACCACCGCCACCAACATCCATCTTCATCTCCGGCCACAAGGTTCCCCTTCATCATCTTCTTTCTTTACAGCATCCATATTTTTAATCAACAAAAAAATAAGAAAGATTCAAACTTTTGTGGGCTTTGATTCATGATTTTAGATTTTCAGTGATTTGAATCTTATCATTTTTGCCTTTTGGAATAACATTGACTGAACCCTGAAGTTTGTTTCCAAAGAGCAGTGGATGATCATGACGGGTGCCCAAGCGGAAACGGGAGGAAATACTGTCTGAGGGCTCCAATTACATCCCCACGTTTTGTTTTGGATTTTCCATGTCAGAGGTATCTATTGATTATTTTTACATACAATAGCTAATGGTTCAAGAATTACTCATGTTCAGTAGCTATATCTCTGTTTTCCCACAATCTGAATATGCCGTATCTCTGTCTTCTTTTGCGGTCTTTAATTACCTCTTAAATCGTGAGGTGCAGTTCTAGGGCATTTAAGAATGTTATACATTTATTGTTGTTGAAATGAAAATTAATGGGCATTTACCGTGCATTGGCCAATGAGATTGTCCATAAATGCAAGGCTTTTTATCAGATCACGGACAAAGTCCCCAAGTTCCAAGCTAGGCAGAGGTATACCAAACTATCACAAAAAAAAAAAAAAGAGCTTGCTAACCTATACTAAAAAATTATACAAAAAAGAAAAAGAGGCTTTACTAGGCAGAGCCGTTTCATCTTCATGGTAATATGGATAATTATTATTATTTTTTAACTTAAACCAGTACTCTATTAGTGGAAGTTTCCATTACCATTATTAACACAAAAAACTATAATCAATTTTTTTTAATACATAATAGAAACATAATATATAAAAAGAATCAAAAAATTTATATTGTTATTACATTTTATTTATTTAGTTCCGCCCCCTAAACATGGGATTATGGCTCTCCGCCACTGTAATGAAAGCACACTTGTCATGTATTACTAGGACAACAAGAAGCATACGAAGTTGCCCAAAGCTTGAGGCAATTGTCATGACGCTCTTTTTTTTTTTTTTTTTTTTTTATTTTTTATATATTAAGTAATTATATTTTTTCGTATAATAACTCTTAGATGGACTTGTCGTCATCGGTCTTGGGGAATGAGTACAAAGATGATCATTCGTTGACACAGCTTCCAATTGATAATGTTCCACCCCTCGAAATTGACCCTAAAAAAGGTATGTTAGGCATTTCATTCTTCTTTTAATTTTGCTTCAAATATTAGTGAATGTTATTATTCTTAGTTGTTTCCTCTAAACTTTGTCTTATTTGTTTTGATATAGATGGAAATGAAACTTTATATGATGTAGATTCAGAAGATAATGAGGACAATTGCAAGTACGATCTCAAGTTCATAGATGGAGTTGAAAATGTGGAGGAACCTAAGGAAGGAATGATATTTGGCTCCTTAGATGAACTTCTTTTTTACTATAGGAGTTATGCGAAGCAACAAGGTTTTGGGGTGGTACAAAAGAATAAAAAAAAGCATGTAAGTGGGTATACACGTTACATCACCCTAGCATGTGCTCGTCAGGGCAGTAGAAAAGCTAACTCAAGTAATACCTTCCATAAGCCTATTCAAACAATCAGAACGGGGTGTAAAGCCAATTTGAATGCAAAGTTAATTGATTCAAAGTGGTATGTGACTTGTGTATCTACTAACCATAATCATGGTTTAAGCCCAGGCAAAGCTAGATATTTTAGAAGCCATAAGAATTTGGATTCTTCTGTGAAGAGACAGCTTTTGATAAATGATGGATCTGGAATAAGTTTGAGTAAGAGTTATAACTCGCTTGCTGTTGAAGCGGGGGGATATGAGAATCTTACATTTGGAGAAAAAGATTGCCGTAATTTTATTGCCAAGTCACGGCGTCTTCGACTTGGCACAGGAGGGGCTGAAGCACTTTGTGGCTATTTCAAAAGAATGCAAGCAATTAATGATAATTTCTACTTTGCCATGGATTTGGATGATGATTGTAGGTTGAAAAAT
This sequence comes from Betula pendula, assembly GCA_900184695.1. Taxonomy (NCBI): domain Eukaryota; kingdom Viridiplantae; phylum Streptophyta; class Magnoliopsida; order Fagales; family Betulaceae; genus Betula; species Betula pendula. Next base: position 12,793 of record FXXK01002225.1, read on the forward strand.
GTGTTTTGGGCTGATGCACGAAGTAGGGCATCGTATGAAGATTTCGGGGATGTCGTTACATTTGACACGACATATTTGACAAATAGATATGAAATGCCATTTGCTCCTTTCGTTGGAGTGAATCATCATGGTCAGTCAATTCTTTTTGGGGCGGGATTAATATCAAGCGAGGATACAAAGTCATTTGTATGGTTATTTGAGACATGGTTGAATTGCATGAACGGCCGATCACCAAATGCAATTATAACAGATCAAGATAGGGTTATGAAAAATGCAATTAGTCAAGTTTTCCCAAATGCCCGACATAGATTTTGTTTATGGCACATATTGAAAAAACTTCCAGAAAAATTTGGATCACATTCACAATACCATGCCATTAAGAGTGCCTTACGAATAGAAAGATAGATCCATCCATCTATCATATCCGATTTATATTTTTATATCTAAAAAAGAATCGATTTCATTCAACGTTTGATTAAAAGAACTGCGCTTAGCCCCCCCGCTCATGAAACGGCTCTGCTGCAATGGATGGCAGAGGGTCCGTAGTACCCAAAGCACTGGAGTGATCCAGTAGCCGGGAAGTTGTGTTTATGAATCCCAAACATGTGATGAGTTTGATGCAAATTGGCAAAGTTTACTTGAGTGTTATAATCTTGAGGATAATGCATGGCTGCGTGGATTATATAGTGAGCGGAATTTTTGGGTACCAGCATATATGAAAGGTGTATTTTGGGCTGGAATGACAACCACACAACGGAGTGAAAGTATGAATTCTTTTTTTGATGGTTATGTACACTCATCAACCACATTGAAAGAATTTGTTGATCAATACGATAATGCTTTGCGTAAGAAGATTGAGAATGAGAATGTTGCTGATTTCAATTCTTTTAATGACATGATTGCATGTGTAAGCAGGTTTTCGTTTGAGAAGAAATTTCAACAACTTTACACCATTGCAAAGTTTAAAGAAGTACAAGAGGAGATTAGAGAGGTGATGTATTGTAGTATCTCTCTTATCAAAAGAGAAGGAGCAATTTGTACCTATCAAGTGACTGAACGAGTAGAAATTAATGATGCCTACACGAAAAAAGTATGCTTTACTGTTTACTACAATGAATCTTCAAGTGAAGTGAATTGCAGTTGTTGCTGGTTTGAATCAAGAGGAATTTTGTGCAAACATGTCATATCTATACTTACTAGACTTGATGTTACATCGTTGCCAGAAAAATATTTCCTTAACCGATGGAGGAAGGATTTGAAGCGAAAATATAAATTTATCAACAGTAGTTATGATTCCTTGAGCAACAACCCTCGTGCAGAAAGATATTCTGACTTGTGCAAAGATATGCATGTTTTGGTAGATATCGCATCAAATACCGTGGAGCATTACATGAAACTGAAAAATCATATTCATTTGTTAACGAAGCAATTCAGCGGTGCAAGCTGTGAACATAGTCCACCTTCCCAAGCACTTTGTGATGCATCTACTACCTGTAATTTGTCTATTGATCCTACGGCAGTCGAAAGTAATAAGGTGCATAGTCCTCTCGTGAAAAGAAGTAAAGGAAAACCACCATAAAAAAGGAAGGTGTCTGAAGTAGAAAAAGCGGTGGTGAATAAGAAGTCCCAAGGAACAAATAATCAACCGAATGACACAAATTCCAAACAAAAGAGAAAAAAGAAAAAGGTTGCTTCTGTTCCTTGTGTTTAATTATGTATATTTGAATATTTTTTAAATGCTTTTTATAACATGTTTGTATGATTTTTTAATTGAAGACTTGTCAAGGAACGCAAGAAGATGCATTGGACACAAATCCCAAACAAAAGAGAAAAAAGAAAAAGGTTACTTTTATTCCTTGTGTTTAATTATGCTTATTTGAATATTTTTTAAATACTTCTTAAAACATGTTTGTATGATTTTTTAATTCAAGACTTGCCAAGGAACACAAGAAGATGAACAGGACACAAATGAAGCTTCGTTGCCTTCTGTAATTGAGCATGGCAATGTAATTGGGACTCAAAATAGTGTAATTACTCAGGTATTACGAAAGAAAAAGCGAGCTTCATAAAATGATACCATATTGCCATGTACCATGTGTAATGTTTTTCTCATAATTTGCAGGATCTCATAATTCAACACTCGGGCCTCTTGGATTTTGAAACATGATCATTGTACAAGTTTGTGTAGTGTCAATTTTTCTGGAACTGATGGTTTCTTAAATTTGTTAGTGTTGCTATACCATTAAATGTGTATTTTTCTCATCTTATATAGTTGTTTTGATAAATAAATCTGTTTAATGTCCTGAGTACAATGATAATGCTTGTCACAGGCAAACAAAGCAAGCAGGAAGTTGTGGAAACTCATTTTTGTGAAATCACAACAAGCAACAATAGAATAGCTGTGGAATCTCATTTTTTGTGGAAGCTGTGGAAACTCATTTTTTGTGGAAGCTGTGGAAACTCATTTTTTGTAGAATCACAACAAGCAACACTAGAGTAGTTGTGGAATCTCATTTTTTGTAGAAGTTGTGGAAACTCATTTATGTGGAATCACAACAAGCAACACTAGAGTAGTTGTGGAATTTCATTTTTTGTAAACATTACATGTCATGAACACATTTATAGTTTGGGTTGGAATTATGGCTATGTAATCTAGAAACAAAGTCTTGATTTTTTACATTATTAGAATGAACTTTCTTGTTATGTTTTTGTGCATCAAATTGAAGAGCAACAGATACCAAGGAGCAACATACATTACTAGCCAAACGTGATGACATTGGCCTCGTTTTTATGGCTATGAAATTTTACAAGTTCAATTATTTTAGCTTAATTTCTTCCTTCCAGTTTGTATGTAAAATATGTAGTAATAAAACTTGAGCCAAAAACCTGCATGTATGGGAAAAAAAAATTCTTGTGATTGCTACCTGTTTAATACATATGCATGCTTGTAACATATAACTTATGTATATATATATATATATATACACATGTGCGTGCTGTTGTGTTTGTTTTTTAGTTGTTTCATTGTTTTTTCCTTTTCTGCTTTGCTGCTTTGTGAAACATATAACTTATGTATATATATATATATAAACACGTGTGTGCTGTTGTGTTTGTTCTTTAGTTGTTTCATTGTTTTTCCTTTTCTGCTTTGCTGCTTTGTGAAACATATAACTTATGTATATATATATATATATATATAAACACGTGCGTGCTGTTGTGTTTGTTCTTTAGTTGTTTCATTGTTTTTCCTTTTCTGCTTTGCTGCTTTGTGAAAGTGTTACTTATGTGCTGTTGTGTTTGTTCTCTAGTTATTTCTTTGTTTTTTCCTTTTCTGCTTTGTGAAAGTGTTACTTATGGCTTAAAGAAAGACTGTGGAGAGAAGATAGAAATGGCCAAATTTAGTGGTGCTTAATATCACAGTTCATACATACCAAAAAAAACAATTGTATGTTAATTTTATTGTTCAATGGCAATATTCTTGCCCGTAAAACATTACAAGCAATAACCATTTTGTACATAGCCAAGCATCAAAGCATTACAAAGCATTACAAGCAGAGTAATTACTCTTACGCAACACCATCTCTTTTTGACATTCTATCAAATGAACTTCTAGCAACATCATCAATTCTGCCTGCATACCCATATCTCCTATTTGCCCAACCAACATCTTCCATCTTGCCATGCTTTACGCACCCCCTAATCGTTGAGTTCCAGGAGGCATTTTCACAAACCAATCCCAAGCAACATTAAGCCCCTATTTGATTGCACATACCCACTTCGACTAAAACCCAAATAAAACCAACAAGAACAAAAAAACAAAACCAAAACGTCGTGACAGAGCGATGGCACTGAGTTTCTCAGCCTTGGATTCGTTTCTCATCACTACCTGAAAAATACCTAAATCCACAAATGCGTCTGTGAATTTGGGTACGCATTAGACCCTAGCAATTTGAAAATGTCTGGAAATGGCCGAAGAAGTGCTCGAAGCAGAATCAAACACGCCACGGAAGCCGACGAGGACGACGCTTCTCTCCGCAACACAAAACCTAAGCCAAGGTGGCACGGCTCGTCGGCCGGAAGCCCGAGTAGGACCGGAGAGGGGGGAAAACGGTGGGAGAGGCCGGAGTTGGTGGGTTGCTCCGGGATCGAACTCCTCGACGACGGTGGGAGAGGGACGAGCTCGTGGGTTCCTCGATGATGGTAGTATCTCCTCGTCGGCGATGCTTGTAGTTGCCGGTAGGTGGCGGCCGGTGAGGAGAGGGAGAAGATGAAGATGGAGGGAAGAGAGATTTGAGGGATTAGAGATTTTGAAATTTTGGGGAAAAAGAATACAGAAGATACGGTTTAAACGCTGGTTTTTAATTTTTTTTTTTTTTTTTTTTTTAAAGTCAAGACGTGGCAGCACGCCACGTCAGAGGAGAGGGACAGGGGAGGGACACTTGCGCGCCGTGTAGAATTACTCTTAGATTTATCATTTCTTATTAACTTAAAAAAGTAATTATTTAACATAATATTATAGAAAAAGTTTTGAATTTGAACCCTGACTCTACAGTTTACCTCTTATTTCAGTTAAATATTTTACTTATTGAGATAAAGTTTGAATCTACACATGAAGAGGAATGTTAAAATATTAATTAAATATTAAATTTATCATTTTTTATCAACTTAAACTTCAAGAATACGTAATGACTTAACAAAGATTAAGAGGGAACTCTGTAAAGCTAACAGTCTACAAAGTGAAATCATAGGACAGTTCAAAAAAAATCACCTGCCAATAAATGCCCTTGATATTTCTTCAGGAAGTGCTCGAGAAATAAACCTAGTAGTATTCGGCCTGGCATTGATTGCTAGGAATTGTACCACTTGAGCAGAGCTGACCAGACCCTGGGGACAAAATTTCAATCAGTATCCAGAGATAGAATTCTTGGCCAAAAGAACATACTTAGAAAAATACTATACCATTTCATAAGCTTGGTGGAATCTAGCAGGCAAATCCATCATTGTCCGCTGCCACTCATGTAACACCACATCCACAAATTTACGATAAAAAAGCTGGCAAAAGGCATAAAATTATAACTGCATCAGAAAACATTAATATCAACAACATTCACAGACGAAACATTTAATCTACTCAAGGAGCATGGCTTAGTGTATTTGATTATGTATGAGAATTTAACCTCCTCAAGAAATTTCCTTCTCCTAAATAGGCCTCCCTCATCTCCTTCATCACCGTCATCAAAGTAATCTTCGTCGTCGCCATCATCATCACCACCATCACCACTACCATGATTTATTTTCTTTCCAATATCTCCACCACCTCAATTTCAGTCTGCAATTTCAAAATTATTAGCCATCTTGCCCAAAAAAATTGAACGATTTTCATCACAATATGATTAAACCAACTGAAAGTAGAATCATTCAGTTAACTGGTTAAATGAAAGCAGAACCTCGAATCTGAGTACTCAGACTTAGATCAACATCCAACTTAGACATAAATTATCTAATCTGTAAATAGGTTGGTTCCTCTGATAGACCCATCTCTATTCTAGATATGCTTCTCGCCGGTTTTATCTCTAGCGTTGGAGGGGTATTGGAAATTGTCAGAATCTGGTATTCGATAATCCCATAATATAGGATAATGAAATACACTCTTACATTTGAATCATATATATGAAGTGACTAGTAAAAATTCAATTGATAATTTTGCATTAAGGAATTAATTTTTCTTTAGTTGAAAAAGGAGGAGATAATGTTAAGAAACTAGAATTCTAAAGCAGTTGATTCTTCTAATTCAATAAGGAGTGTTGCCACTCTATTGCCGGTTAGGATCATGAGTCAATAGGGAGAGATAATCTTCGATACGTATCCTATAATGTAATAGAGTCCAATGTCATTTGTAATTTGTTTTAGCATTATCCTAATGATACAAGTCAACTCCATGTTTACTTCCAAAAAAAAGAAGGTCAACTCCATGTTTATAAGGTGGACACTAAAAGTTGATGTAAGTTTTAAAATTACTATTGAATTTGTGATAAATTATTATTGACTTTTGATCCAATGATAATTTTAAAAGTCACATTAAGTTTTGATGGATATAAGGTGGACAATGAGATGACATGTATAAATTACTTTTATCCTATAGTCGTTCCAATTTTTTTAAAATTGATGGGTTAATTACACTTTACCCCCTCAATGTTTGAAGCGTTTTTAATTTCGCCTCAAATGTTAAAAAATTTGCAATGTATCCCCAATGTTTGCAAAAAATTTTAATTTAAACTTTCTGTTAGTTTTTGCCGTCTAATCTAATAGAATTTTTTTTTTCTTTATTTACTGTTCACGCGTTTGATTTTTTTTTTTAAAAAAAAACGGATGAATAGTAAAAAAAAAAATTGTCAGATTAGACGGCAAAAACTAACAGAAGGTTTAAGTTGAAAATTTTTGCAAACATTGAGGGTACATTGCAATTTTTTTAACATTTGAGGTAAAATTGAAAAATACCTCAAGCATTGGGGGGTAAAATGTAATTTTTCCAAAATTGATTTTGTTTTCAACTTTATTTTATTCAATGTATTGTTTTTGGTTACGTTCAGCTTAAGGTACAATAGACTTTCTTGTACAAATTGACAAAGACTAAATTTTAATTTCAAAAGCAAAATGGAATAAACATTTTAGAATCTTTAATTGTCAATGTAGTAGGACTAAGAGTTAATAAGGCAATTATTAATATACATACTAAAATTTATATAACCTAACAATATTAGTTCCCTCTCCTCTCCTCTCTCTCTCAGAAAACTTAGACGCTCCCGATGTTTTGGGCGGAGGAGGGATATCGCTCCCTCCTCCACCCCTCCCCTTCCTCCTCCCCTTCTCTTCTTGCCTTCGTAGGCAGCAACCGCTCTTTGGTGGTCTTTCCTCCTCTTTGGAGGCTGATCTCTCCACAAGCAACTTTATCGACTCCCCTTCCACTACGTGGTGGCCGGTCTCCACCTCCTCTTGATGCTCACAGGCCGGATCTACTTCTTTCGAGTTTTTAAATCTGGTTTTTCAAAACTAGATCTGTAAACTTGGAAGAATTCCACCACCTCACGTCGGCACCACCCTCCGCTCCGCCTTCAGTCGGTAGATCTGCTTTGTGGATTTATATTTTTGCATTTATTTTCTGTTTTCTTTAATTTTCTTGTATTTTGTCTGTCGTCCTGGGTCTTTGATCAAGGATGACAGAGGAGTGTGTGTCTCCTGCCCTTTAGGGTCGAGGAGAGTAGATTTGGGGTGTGGGAGAATCACTCTCACGACCTGGAATAAAGGAGTGCGTTTCCGGCCTAATCATGTCCCGATTTAACCTTAGATCTAGTCTGCTGAACAGATCTGCTCCTTTTCTGGAGTTGTTCTTGGGTTAGTGGTGGTTGTAGTCATAGACAGTTCTTTAATTGTTAAATGCTTTTGTCCAGTCTATGGCTGTGTAATTTCATAGCGTTTGTGCTATGTTTAATCTGCGGTTTAAACTTCTATTGTAAGAGCATTAAGCTCCTGATTTATTATTAATGGAATTTGGCAGATTCTCACTCAAAAAAAAAAAAAAAAAAAAAAAGAGTTAATAAGGCATTTGTTCTTTTTTTCTTTTTCTTTTTTTAATTTTTATCTTGGCCCAAATTGAATAACCCTTTGAAATATCCAACGGTTGATGGCCCGTTCATAGCTTGATGCAATATTAGCATAATCCAAGCCTGAAACGAAGTGACTTTTACTATAAATACTTTTTTTCTCATTGTATTTGGCACAAGGGAGAAGAAGTATGGCAACAATTAGAATATCCATTTTTATCATTGTTATCCTTATCATCTACGGTTTCTGTAAACGGAGGTTATTAGTTTTAATTGTCTTTGTTATACTCATCTTTAGCATATGATATAGCCTTTAACTTCGAATATGTCAAGCCGAAAGTAGTTCATATCATTATTGGGCATGTTATATAATTTTTTTTTAATCATTATCAGAATATTAACTAAATGATTAAATCAAAAATTTCTTATAAGTTTAATCTTTTGGGATAAATTGTAATTTGACATGTTATTAGAGCAATGGTCCTAAGTTCTAACTTTGGCTTTACGGTTTACTCAATTTCAATTAATTATTTCACGTGTTAGGCAAGTGTTAGAATACAAAATTAAATGATTAAATTGATTTTTTTTTTATCAGATTAAGCTTTTGAGATAATTGATTATTTAACATGGTATCATAACAATCTTTGCAATTCATCTCACATTTTAATTAAATATTCCATATATTGAGTCTCACTTGTGATTTAAAAATCTTGATGATTCCTATTTCTTTTTTTCTTAAATTTTCACTTATTGGTATTTCACTTACAACGTCGAATTTTGAGTAGCTCTAAACCTTTAGTGATTTATAAGTGAATTTTACTCCAACCGTAGTAAGATCAAGAAAATTTTCTTATACGAAAAAATAATGCTATATGTATCAAAGTCTTAGAAATTCTATTTATAAAATTAACATAATTTTATAACTCACAATGTCACTTCAATAGCCATGGGAATATTGAGCAAATAAATTTCTCTTTCTTTCTCTATCTAATTGGCTTCAAAACTTTCTTCTATTGTAGGAGGTGAACATGAATTTGCTACAAAACTTTCTCATATTTTAGAAGGTGGACTTAAATATCATGAAGAAAGCAAAAAATTCCAGGGAAGATGTAGTGAGGTTAGGACTGCCACGACCAGGTGTAGACATGATTGCTTGTCGGAGGGTTATCATAATGGAGTATGCATCAAATCTAAGTGATGCTACTTTTACGAGCGGTGTAGCAAACCCTAGAGGTCAAGGGATCATGGCTAGCAGAGAGATACAATGAAATTTGACGCATACTCCATTATGATAACCCTCTGACATGCAATTTATTGCTTTTACGAGCAACGTAGCAAACCCTAAAGGCCAAGGGATCAATGTAACGCCCCACTAAGTATTAACCAAATCATGGTTGACTCATGGTGCCTCTCCAGATTCATTTACTAAATAAACAAGTCAAAAGGAATTTAATTAATAATCACAGCGGTAGAATTACAACTTGTTACAAGATAATTCACTAAACAAACCATAATCAAATTATTATCCAAAACATTATCTGGAGCAAAACTAAATCTCCACAAAGATAGCTTAAATCAACAAATACAATCCAAATGAAATAGAATCCCAAGACATCAAAATAAAACATTTCATGATCATAAAGCAAAGTCTCCAAAGAATAATAACTCAAGGGAGAGTTTTAATCAAATATGTCTGATGAATAAGCTCAATCAACTCGTCTTGTGCATCATCGCCTCTAACCCATAAACTCTACAGGTAATCGAAATTCGCGCCTAGAACCTCAAAGATAATTTGAATTATATCCTCCACTGGGTCCGCCATCTAACTACTAACGACTATCTGTGAAACACCGAAATATTCCACATGTGAGAAGAAAACAGAGATCAAGTGTAAATCCACAATTTAGTGAGGTTAAATCACATGGAAACAGTTATACAATTATATGAATTTTGAGTTTTGCAAAAAGGTTTTCTCTTCTTAAGATAATTATAACAATTAAAAGATATGCAATGCAATATAGATATAACAATACATGATAAGTTCTATTCTTACTGTCATAACTCAACTTCATATGGTCTACTCAGGTTTTTATCCATTCCTGTTTGGGTTTGCGCGTTCTCAAAAGAACTTTTAGTACACACTGGTGCCCCAATATGCACAAATTAACAAACATCATACAACAGCATGACCGGGTTCGACCTCGTGTGCCTCACGTTGCTAGATAATGCCGTAGTTGTACTACCATGTGAACATGGTTGCACGGGTTACCTAACTGGCCTATTGGATCAAATGGAAAAAATATAAAATACTTTGGACCATAGGGCCTTGTCTATATAATGGAAGCCCATGACACAAGGTCATGTGAACTAAATGCACTTATCTGATTATCTGAATTGTCTTTTACATGCATTCATGACATAAAAATACTTGCATGAAATTCAATTAATCTCATCATCTTAATTATATCTCATGCATAAATAAAAGACTTCATGTTTCATAAAAACATAGTTCGTGCAATAAAAGTCATGAATGTTTCTCAATCATATCAAAGTAAGATGCTGTAACAATGCAAATTACATAACAATATCCATGTGAAAATCACTCACTTGAATTGTAGAAAAACTCATAACAGTATCCATGTGAAAATCACTCACCTGAATTGTAGAAAAACTCCTCAAGATCGGCCTTGAACTTACCAAGAAATCAACCTAATTATAGATAAGATGAAGAATAAAATTCAGATTTGAAAATCAAGTGATGCAATCATTTTCTTCGACTGCTCTTTTTCTTGAGAGAGTGTTTAAATTTGGTGGATGCACTGATACAAACACTCGCTTTTCAATTTTTCTGTTGAGTTTATCGGCAACATAGCAGAATGTTTTAGTGACATGTTAGAGGGGAGTTTAATAGAATTATAGACGGAAAAAATCTTATCTACGGGAAAATGCTCTTTTATTTTTTGTTTGGCCAAGTAAATTTGGAAAATAAAATTAGCCCTAAATACAAAGCCAATAAGCAGAAAAGAAATGAAGCACAGACATGAATATACGTTTACAAAGAGATGAGCCTACTCAATTAGTCAGTGTGCGTGATGGACAAGGCTGTGGTGGGTCAGTTACAATTGACCCATCATCAATATATTGCCAATTGTAAGCAAACCTTTTGGGCTTTGTGCATGGGCCGGCGAAACTAGAAGTTTTAATGTAAAAGGGGCGAAACTGAAAAAGAAAATATTGGTAGAGGATGAAATGAATTTTGAGGTTCTATCTCATATATATATATATATATTTGAGATATTTTTAAAATATAATGGGGCTTCAAGGCATAAGCTAGTTATGCCTGTGGCCTGGTGGGTAGGAAAGTTTTCTACGTCATCTTTAACAAGAAAGTCATGAAAACTGATTAAGAAGAAAGTGAAACATGGATGAAGATAGCATAGGGAAATCCATGGCTTTTGGGGCTATGAATTGGGAGATAGGGAGTGAGAGAAACATTAGAGGTAGAATTGATTAGGATGGAGATTTACTACAATTTTCTACTCAAAGTGAAGGGGGCAAAGAAAATTGTAGGCCATCTGTGAAAGGGGTTCCCTCTAAAGCAAGAAATCTTGTCCGAGTAGGATGGCATGCACTTTGGTTGAGCCCACTCTGATACTCCTATCCAAAATAAATAAGGTAAGATTAGGAGGAGGGATCCTCAATTGTAGGGTATTAAGGTCTAATTGATTCTATTCTTTTTTAATTTTTAATGTTTTTGTGAAAGTAAGCTAAGAACCTTCCACAAAAATCAGAGTCCAGTTGTTTTACTAGCGAGTTGCCTACCGTAAGAGTCGTGATATACAACAGCCCAGGCTGAATGAACAGTAATTCAACTTGGGCTGGATGAGATTAAAATATATATATATATATATTTTTAATAAATGGAATCCACAAAAACACTGTTCATATGCCTGGGCTGAATGACTGTTCATTCAGCCCAGACTTATGTATATATTTACTCCTACCGTAAACGGCAAGATTTTATTAATTAGTTTATGACTTAAATTATTTATAAATTCAGTCGAATAGATCTTTTATTCACATTATAGGTTGAGCGGCAAATCTTTACGTTTCAGCAAAGAGAAACACCACCAAGTACAAAGTATTTAATTTGGTGATTATGCTCACTTTTACTAACTTATGCTTTATCTTATTATAATGAATAATGCTATATACACTCTCGTTTTTATATTCCTTTAGGTGACATTTAAAATCACAATTAGATTTGGAATTGATCATTATTAGATTTTAATCCAATCGTAGTTTTAAAAGACACTTAAATTAAGTATTGAAATAAGTGTGGAGGAAGTTGGAGTGTTTGTAGCATTATTCTATTCCAATAGTTTTTCTTTTATAGGGTACATAACTCAATTTTTAGCGGTACCTTTGTTGAGGAATTTTTTTTTTCTTTGGGTGGTAACAAGCTTATCTAGGCGAAAATGCTCTTTTTTTTTTTTTTTTTCCTTGGGTTAAATATAATTTGACTTCCTGAACTAATAGCCGATTTTGATTTATACCCTTAAATTGATAGCTCTTACACTTGGGTCCATCAAATTATCATATTGTTACAAATTAGCTTAATCCGTTAATGTTGAGTATTATGTTGGATGAAAAACCAAATTTGACTTTTTTATTTCGAAAATACCCTTACTTTAACCAATGAAAAACCAAATTTGACCAATTTGTTTTTTTTTTTTTAAAGAATCTAAAATAAATCTTTGACTCAAAGCGCCAATTTAAATAATACCTCAAGTTTTTTATTTTTTCAGTTTTAACTGCATGAGTTTTTTGTGAATGTGAAAGTGGTCATTCTGTTGAATTTTCAGCTAATTTTGCAATGTCTGTAAGTGCCACATCACATTAAAAAATATTTTTTTTACTTTATTAAAAAAAATTAAATATTCAAAAAAAAAAAAACGAAAATTCAAAGGTGGCTGAACCACCTTTCTACAAAACTACTATCATTTTGACAATTGAAAAATTCAAGGATGGCTGAACCACCTTTCTACAAAACTAGCAGCCACCCCCAGCCACTATGGGTGTGGCTAACGGCCACCATGGAGGTGGCCACAAGCCACCCCCAAAACACCAAGGGCGAGGCTCGCCAAGAACCACCCCATAGGGTGGTTCGACCACCCATTACAGAGTTTCATTTTTGTTTTTTTAATTTTTTTAATTTTTTTATTATTTGAATTTGAATTATTTTTATTTTTATTTTTATTTTAAATAAATTAAGGATATTTTTGGAAGAATTGAGTAAAATTGGTCATGTGATACACACGTGACCACTATTCCGTCCAAACAAACAGTCCAAATGGACGGAAGTGACTACTTTACAAGGATTAGGTAGTTTGGTGTATCCATGTATGGGCTATCATTTTGAGGAAGCTAATCAAAATCGGCTGTTAGTTTGGGGGGCCAAAATATATTTAACCCTATTATATTTTAGATGCTTTTATGATTACAGTTTTTACTTGATCAGCTGTAATATGTTTTAAAAATAAATGCCAAACATCTAGTGGCTGTTATTGTAAACTCTTGTAAAATGATAAATCATTTCATTGCGAAAAGTTAGTAGGTATTTATCACTAAGATTTGGTGATTCACACTTCTTCTTTTTCGCCAATGTAATCATTGATGATCTCTATGGTTGTATAGATGTTGTTGATGCAAGTTCAGAGAGTGTTGATGATGATCCTGTGGCCTACTACTTGGACTATTACCATTGACGTCGTGGGGATGTATCATTTTTTATACACTTTATATTTAGTCTATTCTTTTGTACATCATTGTGACGTGTTCACAAATATTATTGATGTATATTTGCTCGTGTCGCATGTGACGCGTTTTGTATAGCCATTCTTTTATATATGTCACAATATTAAGCTTTAATTATTAGTATTTTGATGTCAGTTCTATTTTGTTGCTTACTCCCATAATATATGATTCCGCTCAATTTATATTATATGTGTTATGTAACTTTGATGCAATAGATGTAATATCATGATATGCTATGAGATATATGTATGGCAGATGTATTTCTTTCACCCTGTGACGATGGTTCGGTTCATGATTATATTAGGTTTTTTTAAAAAGAAAAAAATTACTTAGTGTAATTATGAATCAGGTTGTTACAAAGAGAAAACAACTATTTTCTTAGGAAGGATACTAGTCTTGAGGCAAAAAAGCTGATCCTTGATCTCTCAGGTATCTAGGCTACCCAACAATTTGATAAATACTTGTGACTCCTAGCTCTTGTTGGTTAGTCTAAAACTCAAGCTTTCAAAGGTATCAAAGATTGGGTATGGAAATGTCTGCAAGACTGGAAGCTGAAATTCCTTTCGCAAGCAAGAAAGGAGATCCTACTTAAGACAGTGGTCCAAGCAATTCCTATATACAGTATGAGTGCATTTCTGTTACCCAAGACTCTTTATAAGGAGATAAACTCAATGATGTAGAAGTTTTGGTGGGGACAGAAAGACAATGATTTAAAGATTCATTGGATGAGCTGGGAAAGGTTGGGTGTATCCAAAGCACAGGGTGGCATGGGGTTTCGAGATCTTGTTTGTTTCAACAAGGCCTTTCTTGCTAAGCAATGTTGGATATTTCTACAAAACCCTGATAGTTTAGTGGCAAGAATTTTTCAAGCAAAAGTAGTTTCCTGGAAGTTCAATTTTGAAGGCTTCACTTGGCAACAAGCCCTCCTTTGCATGGCGTAGTATCCAAGGAGCTTGTTCTTTGTTGCAGCATGGTTTAATCTAGAGAATTGGGGAAGGATCATATGTCAAAATTTGGGGGGATCCCTGGCTGCCCACACCAACAACTTTTTCAATTCAATCACATGTCCATTTTCTGGGGGCGAATGCAAAAGTGCAAGAGTTGATTGATCAAGACACCAAATGTTGGAATAGGGATTTGATAGAGAAAATATTCACAGGGGCTGAGGTGGGGGTTATCAACAAGCTACCAATAAGTTGTTCTAATCATAAGGACGTCTTAATCTGGCAGGGTACAACTACTGAGGAATTTTCAGTGCACAGTGCTTATCACATGGATAAGGAAAAACAAGACTCATCTGGGGGAGAGTGCTCAAACCAACACTCTGGAAGTGAGATTTGGCAGCTAATTTGGAAAATGAATGTTCCTAATGTTGTGAAGATGTTTCTATGGCGAGCATGTCATAACATCCTCCCAACCAAAGATAACCTTCTGCGTAGAGGTATTGTGAATAGCCCAGCTTGTCCTATATTCGATCTGGAGAGTGAAAGCTTGGTCTACATTATGTGGACTTATCCATCAGTGAAGGATGTATGGGTGCAAGTAGAATAAATTTTCAGAAAAGTAGCTTATGTGGATCTGATTTCTTTTAGGTTGTAGAGGAGATGCTCAGTCGTTGTGACATGGAGGAATTTGAGCTATTTGTTGGGATTTTCAGGAAGATTTGATTCCATCGAAACTCAATGGTCCATGGTAGAGAGTTTCTCCACCCCAATATTTTGCTACAGGGTGCTATTGAGTTTGACGCAGAGTTCAAAAGGGCGAATTTGAAAGAAGTTGACTACAGTATGGAGGAGCAATGAGGTCTTCCTACAAAATGGAAACCCTCTCCCGAAGGCAAATTCAAGGTAAATTGGAATGCTGCTGTGGATGAAGTAAATGGACGTTTGGGGATCGGAATCATTGTGAGGAATTGTAATGGTTTGGTAATTGCAGCTAGAAGCCGAATTAGATTGGGGAATTTAGAACCTGTTGCAACGGAGGCTTTGGCAGCTTTTTAGGCGGTTGAATTTAGCTCAGAATTGGGTTGCATAATATTATTTTGGAATGAGATGTACTTCAAGTGGTAAATGACCTGAATTTTACAGGCTGAAGTCTCAACATATTTGGACAGATAGTGTCAGATGCCCAATTAATCATTGCTTCTTTGTCTAGTTGGCAGATTGTACACTCTTCTCGAGAGACTAATTCTGCAGCTCATGGCTTAGCCAAGGCTGTAGTTAAACACGTCATAGATGATATTTGATTGGAAAAAAATTTCAAGCGGTATTTGTTTTTGTTAGAGCAATTTGCTCTATTTTCATGATGATTGAATGAAATTGAGATGACTGATTATTATATAAAAAAAAAAAAAATTCAAGTTTTTATCTAACATTATTAATGGTATTAACTATTAACTTAATATTCCTTAAAAAATACTATAAACTTAATATGAATAGTGTCAATAATAGTTAATGTTATATATATATATATAAATGCTAAATGCTTAAACCACTGCCATTTTGGTTTATTTTTTTTTGTTATAAAATATTGTGTTTTGGTCTTGGACTACTACACAGTACATTGATATTTAATGCACACACGTTATGCGTGGACAGAGGCATCATTATTCATCAGACATGCATTTAAATTTTAAAATAATTAAATAATGCTTTAAATATTTTAGAAAAAAACGATCACGCTTCCCTAGCTATTCTTGGCTTTGCGATTTTGTGGTCTAAATTGGTAACCGTTGGATTTTTATTGTAGAGTACAACTGTAAGGCATTTAGGCTTGTGAGAGTTATATGGTGTTATATGAACTCTATGAGCTCACCAATCCAACAACTTGCATTATATGAAAAACAAAACAAAATAAAATCATAAGCAACGGTCGAGATCATAGCTTCTACAGACATGATGACGGGTTCACACACAAACGCTTGTGGAAGATCAATTTTCCAAATTTCATTTTTTTATGTTGCACGTTGGCCAAGTTTGATAGAGGGTGGGTGGGCTTCTGAAATCGAAGGACGCAAGAAGGAAGACTTAGGACATGTTTGGTACGCGGAATGACTATTCCAAGGAATAGCCTTTATTAAGAAAGGAATGAGTGTAATGCATTAGCGTTGAAATAGCCATTCCGATGGCTATGAAGGAATGATTATTCCTTCAATTAATGGAATAGTCATTCCTCTTAAATTTAAGAGGAATGACTATTCCATTAATTGAAGGAATAACCATTCCATCATGACTATAAGAATAACTATTACAATACTAATTCACTACACTAATTCCTTTCTTAATAAAGACCATTCCAAAGAATAGTTATTTCGCGTACCAAACATAACCTTATTCTTTTGAAGGGTTTCATTCAATGCGATAGAAAAATTAAAAGCTTTGTTCAAGAATCAAGAAGCTACCCTCCGTCCCTGTTTAAGATTATTAATGTTTTATGCTTTACTTCTTTTTTTTTTGGTATGCTTTACTTGTTAATAATCTTTACAATCATCTATTAGTTCCTATGTTCGTTTTTTTAAGATTATTAGTGTTCATAATCTGTTTTTTTTTTTTTTTTTTTTATCGGTGTTCCTATGTTAGTTTGTTTACTATGTATTTTTTGGAATTTATAATAGTAATGCAGAATACCAGTCAAGTTGGCTTAATTGATCGCATCTCTGACTTTGGTGATAATATGATGATTGCAGACCCTTCACATAGAGATGGTGGGAGTGAGAATGTAGCAGATTCAGCTCAAACTACGGATCCTTTTACTAATGAACATCCTGGGAAAAAGGCATATGAAAAAAAGCAGAGGCGGAAGACTTCCGCAATTTGGAATGACTTCGTTATTGTTGAAGTTGATGGTGTAAAAAAATCGTAGTGCAAGTGGTATAAGAGATTGTTTGCAGTTTCTAGCTCAAGTTCTACCTCAACACTAGATAGGCATTTGATTGTGTGTCTCCAATATGTGGCTACCAACAAGAAGCATAAAACTTTGACCATTGATCCTAATGTGGCCGGTAATGTAAGAACCGTGTTAAATTTTAGTTTTAAGCTTGACAAAGTTAAGGAACTTGCTGCTCACATGGTACTTTACCATGAGTATCCTTTTAATATGACGAAGTATGAACTTTTTAACAAGTTCATGAGGGCATGCACACCCCCATTGGAAAAGATTAGTCGTACAATTGTTAAGAATGAGTGCTTCATTACTAAAAAGAAGATGTTGAAAACATTGTTGACTAGGGTTGACAAGGTCAACATCACAACGGATATGTGGACCTCTTCACAAAGAGTGTCATATATGGTGGTGACTTGCGACTTTGTGGACTCCGATTAGTTCCTTCAGAAGAGAATATTAAATTTTTGTAATGTACCTCCTCCGCATAACGATGTTATTATTGCTGATACATTACATAAATGTTTTGCAGATTAGGGCATTGAGGATAAGGTATTTACAATAACAATTGATAATGCTAGAGAAAATGAGTCTGCCATCCGAATTATTAAGGATGATTTTGACTTAAGGAAAGTCTTACCTATTCGAGGTCGATTATTCCATGTGCGTTGTTGTACACATATTAATAACTTGTTGGCGCAAGCAGGACTTGCTTAAATTGGAGGCATAATTGATTATGTATGGTAGGGTATCAAATATTTGGTGGCGTTTGAGGGCTGGCTGAGGGAATTGAGTGCTATTGCAAAACAGTTTAATTTGCCTTCTAAGAAATTGATTTTGGATGTCCCAAAGCGATAGAACAGCACAAGGTACCATAGAAATGACCAAACTTCAGTGGGTGGTAAGTCCTAAAGATTGGGAAAAGATTGAGAATGTAAACCAGATTTTAGCAATTTTCAATGAGGTGACCAACATAGTCTCTGGAAGTGATTATCTAACTTCAAATTTGTTTCCACCTGAAGTTTGGAAAATGAAAGAGATTTTGACTATAAAGAGTACAGATAGGAATGAGCACATCAGAGCTATGGCGATTAAAATGGTTGACCAATTTGACAAGTATTGAGGTGATTGTAATTTATTGATGGCCATAACTGCTGTGCTGGACTCAAGATACAAGATGAAGTTGATAAATTTTTGTTTTCCTTTAATTTATCCAGAGCCTGAATCTTCAATGCATATTGATAATGTCTTGTCCATTCTTCATGAGTTGTATGAGTTGTATTTGTCAGCTCATAATTCATTCATTCTTATACAAAGTGCTCAAGAAAATTCTGGTTCTTCAAGTGTTTCTTCTAGAGGACCTTTTCCCAAAGTTTTCACAGGTCGTTCAAGGTATTTGAAACACATCAAAAGTGGATGTTTATATATGTGAAAAATGATGAAAATTGAGAAGATTTTGATTCAAATTTTGAGGCTTTGGCATGGTAAAAATTCAATGCCTTGAAATGTCGCATCTTGTTTAAGATGGTGAGGAACATTTTAGTTGTTCCAATCACTACAGTTGCCTCAGAATCTTCCTTTAATGCTGATGGTAGAGTGATTGACCCTCATAGAGCATCATTATCAACAAAAACAGTACAAATGCTCTCATGGGGTTCGGATTGGGTATTGGCACTTCATGAAATCAAGAAAAAATCTGCAAAGTTGTAAGTGACTTTTATTATGTAGATTTTTAATTTATGTTAACTATTTCTTTTTGAAGTATGAAGACACTTTGTTAACTTTTAATTTTTCTATTTGTTTTTGTAGAAAGTGATTGAAGTTGACTTTCCGACGTTATCGTGATTCAGGAAGTTCAAATTTTTTTGTAGGGACTAAATATGTATTTTGAATGTGGTATTGTGAGTATTGTCTGTTTGTGGTTGTTTGGAGACTGACAGCGGTTGACCTTATTGTTTTTGTTGATTCACATTTTTTTGAGAAGTTTCATTTGACCTTATTGTTTTTGTTGGTTAGCAGGACTGTGGTTGATCTATTCCCTTATACATTTGATTTTGCTTCTAGATTTCTAATTGATCTCTTCATTCATCTCTATAGACTATATCTATTGCTTTATAAGAGCAAGTTTTTTGGTTTTTGAGAATTCTATGATGCATGATTGTTGTCATATAATGTGTTGTAGGTTGGTCACTTAGTTTTGGTAAATGCAGATTATATGATTGATTCCATATGCTGTCATTGTTAATTACTCCATTTGGATCTTAAGCCTCATGTGCCAAGTGTGCTTGCTGCTATGCTTTCTTATTGGAGGAATCGGTATGACTAGTTATCTTTGACTTTGATAGATATTTAGAGCAATTAATTTGCTCTTCTTTTTTATGCATTTTGAAGTTTGTATGTCCCTAGACTAGTCTTGGATTTGTTTTTTAGTTTTAGTTTTAGTTTTAGTTTTAGTTTTTTTTTTTTTTTCAATTAGTATGCTCTCCTAGTTATTAATAATGTGTTGTCTTCTAAATTTGATTATGTGGTCTTCTCTATAGCTCTAATGATTTGATTTTAAGAAGATGTTATTCTCCTAGAATTTTGATTTGTAGTTTTGCATTGAAACATCATAGTTCTGCATTTAACTAACATTTAAGGCAAAGACCATCTATTACTATTTACTAACATTTGTTGCTTTGGGCAACTAATCACGTGTTACTTTGATTTGGATAACATTTTAGTGCATGTAAAAGTTTATTATACATTTTAAACTTTAGTATATTTGTTTTAGCTCTACGATTCATTGATTTAGATAACATTTTGATTTTGCTCAATCTTTATTGATCCTCATGCTGAGATTTGTTTTTAAGTTTTTAACAATTCAATTAAAATAGCCAAACCTTCAGAAATCACATCCCTGGACTAGTCCTGGATTTTTTTTTTTTTTTGTCCAATTAGCATGCTCTCCTTAGTGGTTTAATAATGTGTTGTCTTCTAAATATAATTATGTGGTCTTCTCTATTAGCTTTTATGATTTGATTTTAAGAAAATGTTATTCTCCTGAGATTTTGATTTGCAGTTTTGCACTAAAACAACATAGTTATGCATTTAGCTAACATTGAAGGTAAAGACTATCTATTACTATTTACTAACATTTGTTATTTTGGGCATGTAATCACATGTTACTTTGATTTGGATAACATTTTAGTGCATGTTAATTTTATTATACATTTTGAACTTTAGTATATTTGTTTTAGCCATATGATTCATTGATTTGGATAACATTTTGATTTGACTCAAGCTTTATTGATTTTACTGCTGAGATTTGTTTTTAAGTTTTAACATTTCAATTAAAATAGCCAAACCTTCAAGTACATGTACATCTTAACTCCAAGTCTCCAAGTGATCTGTCTATGCATGCTATTATGCTAAATACGTTTTAACTTTTAAGTAAGAAATTTTCATTGACATGTTAATCAATGCTAAAGAACTTTAAGTAAACAATACAAGAGAGTAAAAATATCTAACAACTTTTTTTTTAGTGAATGGAGGGGCAAGTGACAACCTTGGAGTCTAGAGAGATTACAAATTTACAATGTTTTATGTTTTAATAATTAGAGTTGAATCTCAATTATTTATGTAATTTTTTTTCATTTGTATTTCTTTGATTTGTCTAGTTTTTTGGTCATCCTGCTGCCAAGTTTGGTTGTAAACTTGTAAATTGTAATTGTCTAAAATTATTTATTCAGTGATTTGGCATTTTTGAATGATTGAATTAGTTTTTTGAGTTTTTCAAAAAAAATTATTACATTTAAAAAAAATGCTAATCGAGCTAAGCTACCCAATTAAGGCTTTAAATGTCTTTTTGAACCAAGCTTGGGCTCAAACCCGGCTAAAATTGAACTTTTCTACACTATTCAATTTAGCTCGAGCCCAAGTCGAGTCGAGCTGACTTGAGCCTCGACTCGACTTGGCACAACGTTTTTAACGAGCTCGAGCTTGGTGATGTTCCTAGCGAGCCGCTCGGACAAAGATTTATGATCCCGACTCGAGTTCAAGCTCGGTTCGATTACAGCCCTAATGTTATATACTAACTAACGTATATATATCAATAACATATACACACACACAGACATATATGTTAAATTTCTTTAATTTAATAATTAACTTAGTCTAATACTAACATATTAATGCATTTTAAATTTTTAACATACAATATAATTTATATACATACAAATACAATATGTTACGTATATTAATTATTTTCGTAATACAAATTATTGAAAAAAAAGTTGCATTATTTTTTGTCAAAAACATTTTAAAGCCTTTAAAATATTGCATTAAAAATGGCTCAAAACGCGGCGTCTCAGTGTCCAAGAAGCTCCAAAAATGCTACATTCGAATGAGGTATTTTCAGCTTTTTTGTGCGTAATCTCAACCATTGGATAACCTTGATTAAATGGTGGCCGTTGGATTTTGATATTGGTATACAGCTATAACCTATGAATAGGCGGGAGGATTATATGGTGTTTCGCATGACTACATGAGCTCACTGATCCAACAACCTGCATTGAATCATCAAACACGAATTTCTAATCAACGATCAGGATCACCTTTTCGACTGACGTGGCTCCGATTTCACCAAGAGATGGACATGGAGAATAAATTTTTAGACATTGTTTTTTACGCACGCACGCGGATCAAGATTGACAACCCATGCCTTTTTTTATTTATTTTTTTTTTAGCTTTTTTTTGTACCTAATCTCAGTTGATGGATGAAGGCTTAATTAAATGGTGGCCGTTGGATTTAGATATTGGTATACAGTTGTAGCACATTCAATTTTTTTAGTGTAAAATCAACTGTTGGATGAAGGCTTGATTAAATGATGGCCGTTGAATTTCGATATTGGTATACAACTGTAACACACCTCCAAATAAAAATGCATCTGAAATTATTATCAAACTCCCCTCCTTCAAATCTGTTTAATTCTCATGCACACAAAAATTTAATGCTAAGTTGCTGAGTGGTTCAGAAAATTGATGTTTGCTTTGAATGCAATTGTTTCCCTCTTAAATAATTGTCCATTCTTCGAAATCCAGCCTTCAATTTCTTTTCAATTATTTGATCGAATGGCTTATAGCCTTCTACACGAATTGGTTTTGAAACCCTTTAGATTTCAAAACAATTGTCGTCGAGTTTGAACCAGAAGAAACCGATTGGCTTTCCCATCTCACCACCAAATCCATGATTTTGTGGTTTTCTTCTGCTCTCCTCACATGTACCGATGGTAGAGGCAAAGATGACTGATATGCTACTCGAGTGCTAGGCTTTGTGTCTCTTGACTCTCTTGATTTGGTTGCTCCTTCCTTCTCGAATCCTTTATAGTGTACATACTCTTGCTTTTAAGTGAGAGCAAGAACATTATGAAGAGTGAAGAGAAAAACCGCGCCCTAGGCCTATATCTTGAGTCTTGATTGTTGAAGAAGACTATAAGTTAGTTATGTGTCAAATACCAGTAACCCTTTCATGTTGTGATGTCCATTTTATTTTTTCTTTCACTTAGTAGTTATTTTTTCATTATTTCTAAGTTCTAATGTTAATGTCGATATGCTTTTTCAAGGGATTGTCGTTCAACTTCTACTTCTTTGATTTTGTATTTTCGATTCTGCAAGTTACAAACCCGATATTAACTCAAGTTTTTTTCTTAATTTTTTAATATATTAGATTATTTGTTATTTTTATGCTCTGATTAATGGATATCAAACCTGATATTGTCTGGTTTATGTTATGTTTATTTTTCAATTAATGTAATGTTGTCTTTTATTTATGATTAATTATTATGATTATCAAACTCACATAATGAGTGTTCACCATGTTTAGCTCAGCATTTTAGAAATTGTTAACCACCATTGAAGTTGTTCAATATACCTATTTAGTCTTCAGTTTGCCACTTACCAACATGTCTAGTTACCAATATGACAAATATGTGGTGGTGTGTTGATTTCTCTACTTAGAAGAATATGAACCCAAAAAATGAAAGAAAGTGGACAGTTTTTAAAATCCCATTAATCGTATGATATGCAAACTTAAATTCTATTCTTGAAATTAAAAATTCAGATTACAACTCAAGTTTTAAGTTTCTAAAACTTTGTCTTTTCTTTTCTCCTAATAATACATAATATAATAGTTTAAAATTAAAAGACATGGAGGGTGATTTGTACCAACTTGGTACAATTGAGGAGTATGAGAATGAGGGTTCTTTTGAAATTAGTCATGGAGCTATTGCTCAAAAAACTATTGGGGTTTAAGATACTGCCTCTAATGAGGTTCCAAATGAAGAAGACACGCAAAAGAATGCACAATATAGAAAGCCTAGGAGGAAGACTTCTGCTATGTGGAATCATTTTTCTGAAGTGGAGGTGGGAGGTGTAATAAAGAACCAATGTAAATGGTGTAAGAGCAAGTTCATCAAATCAAAATCAAGTTCTACAACTATCTTGGGTAGGCACCTGGAAATGTGTTTCAAGTGCATAGGCTCCAAGAAAAAGCAAAAGGTTTTGTCGATTGATGCTAGTGAGGCTGATGGTGTGAGCGTCATTTCAAATTTTAATTATGATGAAAGTAAGATGTTAGAACTTTTATCTCACATGATCTTTTATCACGAGTATCTCTTTATGCAAGTGGATCATGTGCTATTTAACAAGTTCATAAAAGCTTGCATGCCGCATTGAAGCAAAATTTCTTGGTCTACTACTAAGAATCTTTGTTTTGCGACCTACGAATCAGAGAAAAAAAAACTGAAAACTTTGTTAAAACGGGTTTATAAAGTTAACATAATAACTTAAATGTAGACTTTGTGTCAAAAAGTTTCATATATGGTTGCTACATGCCATTTCATTGATTCCGAATGACGTTTAAATAGTAAGATTGTTGATTCTATCAGGAATTGTATTAAATACCTAGTAGCATCATAGGGTAGGTTAATGCAATTTAACGGAATTGTAAAGCGTTTGCAATTGTCTTTCAAGAAATTATTTTTGGATGTACCAACTCGATGGAATATCACATATTTGATGTTAGCAGCCGCTCTTGAGTTTAGTGAGGTCTTCCCCATAGATGAAATGACCAACAATTTACTGGGGTGCCTACTCTTGAGGATTGGGCTAAATTGAAACTACGTGTGAACTCTTGGGGGTCTTCAACAAAGTTACAAAGATTGTATACGAGAATGGTTATCCAATAGCTAACTTATTCATTTATGAAATTTGGTAAATGAAAGATGTCCTAACCAAGAAATGTGTGGATTCAAATGACTACATCTGATCCATGGTAGTAAGAGTGAAGTCCAAGTTTGATAAATACTATGGTGAATGCAATTTGTTTATGGCAATTTTGGACACAAGGTTTAAGATGGTATTGATATATTTTGCTTTCCAATATCTACCAAGAGGCTGAAGCTACTAAGAATATTGAATATGTTGAAAGAATTTTGAATGAAATTGTAGTGCCCCAAAAATACACTAATAGACCAGCCTTGAAATTATTTTTGGAATTTTCTGTCTCACACCAACATTCGTATAGGTGCAGGAATGTTCGTGTATGTCGTGTAGCACTGTTTATCTCTGTGCACAGCAGATCACGCATGCTGCGTGTGTGTCAGGTTGTACATGAACGTTTATGACTGATTAACGAACGTTCGTGTACCCTCAGATAACTAAATTAACCTGTAGTCCTTATCCACGCGAACCCTCCCTAAAAATACCCCCTTTACCTCGATTCTTCAGCACAATTCCGCCCTTGTTGAGTGTGAGAAAAGCTTTACGAGAGGAAGGATGAGCCCTTGACCTTGTTGTTTCTTTCAAGAAGGTAACCCCAAAACCCTTACTCTTTTATTGCATGTTGAATTCCTTACTTACCCATCATGCATTATATAAGTTTTAAATGACATGTTAAAGTTTACAAACTTTTACGCACGAATTGTTAAACTTTCTAAAATGATTGAGGATTTACATACACTTTCACATTTTATTGCATTGGAATTTCTTATTGTGATTTCATGTAGCTAATAGAATGTTTAGATTCGGTTAGTGTTAGGTTTAAGAGTATTTTATGGATTTTTTGGCATTTTGGGGACACACGAACGTTCCTCTGCATGGAACCAACGTTCGTGCCTATGCCACCAATGTTTGCGTGCATCCAGAATGTGTTAAATTAGAGTTTTAAGATAGGTTTAGCACGTTTAAGCTATGGTTAGAGTTTTAAGTGTTTAAGGTACTACTCTCAGTATGTTTTTGGGTATGTTTCGCAGTGATCACAGATGTCTCAAGTTTCGGATGAACATGTGAGGTAAGTAAATAACTGAATATTAAACTATACATGTTTAAAGTGCAATATGTCAGGGACCTGAGCACATTTTTTTTTTTTTTAATGTTATGAACTATACTCTTTGTAACATGATTAATTGCTTATATTCTTATTTTGAAAATAAATGAACAATACTTGCATCGTATGACATGGTACGGTAAGAACCATGAGCTGCCATCATACAGGTTAATGTTATGGTAAAAAATGAATTGTTGTTACATGGGCCTTAGATCCAATAGTAAATGTTTGTGACTAGTGCACCATTATTTGAATAGGGTTATTGTTTTGGCTTTACTAGTATTGTGGGCTACTCGAGGTCGAACTTAGTCGGGCTGCTAGTATAAGACAGTATACTTATGCAATATCTGAGGCACTGATATTGTACAATATGTTATTATAATAACGCGCAAACCCTGCTGAGATAGGATTAATGATTTGGATAGACCATATCGTTAACATACGACCTAATTTATACAATATAACATGTTTCTTGCATTAAAACCCAACTGCTCGATTGCCGGAATTATGCCAACCTTTTTCAAATAAATCATAAATTTTTCAATAGCATAATAACGGGGATGGAACATACCACTTTTATAAAAAGTCCATGTTTCTGAATGACTTTTATAATCTAGTTTTATATCGTTGTTTACTAAGTCAGTGAACTTACTCAGTTATTTCTTTTACTTGTAAAATACATCGGTATTTTACCACTTGTCAGGATTCCAAGACATGTTGAAGCAATTCGCTAGGATAAAGACAAATTGATTGTTATTGTTCTGTGCCTTTACCAAGTTTTTTGAAGTGTAGTAAATTGTAATATAACTGCATATTTTGGTTTGAGTTTTATGTTAGGCGATATTACTTTGTTGAATAACTTGTGCAATATTTTTTTTGTTGAAGGCATGAAGACATGAAAACTATGAGGTAATATATGGTTTCCTATTTAATGATTTAGGCACATTAAATTGTGTTATTATTAAACATCCCTTGACATTTTTACCAAGAATATAAAATTTGTATAAATAATGCAAGGGAGTAAAAACTAACTCTTTTTTTTTAGTGTGCTTACATATTTTATTTCATGAAGTTAGAAGTTGCTGATTATCAAGGCAAACATTTGAAGTTGATGGTTTAACCAATAATAAAATAAATGTTAAATGGTTATAAAGTTAAACTAGATTTTGCATAAGAAGATGCCGACTGCTGTGCTAGTTTTAACAGAGTTGCTGGTTGAACCAGAACTTGGTGAAGTGAAGCCTAATTTATTATATTTGTAATTTTATTTGATTGGCTTTGTATTAATTTGATTTGTAACTTGTAAGGTTTAGTTGAAAATAATTGTGTAAATTTCTTTGAAATTGTTTTCGGAGATAGTATTAATAAAATTAGTTTAATTTGTTTTTTTTTTTTTTGTTATTTCTATTCTAAAATAAAATTTTAAAATAATTGAGAAAAACCATACCGAAACGCCTTAGGTCCATAAAGACCATACCGAAACGCCGTCTCCTTTGGATCGCCAAATTACCCAAATCTCTCTCGCGCTCTCTCTCTCTCTCTCTCTTCCTCTGTGTAAAAAGTACAAAATGGGAAGCGGTCGGAAGTCGAATGAGAAAAAGAGCAAGAAGAGAAATTCATATTCTTCGGGCTCACAAGGTACGTAACAAATATTTCTCACACATCTCTTTTCCTTCTCCACCCTTCGTTCTTTTCTTACACCCTGTTTAGTCGCTGAGGAAGCCATGAAAAACCAAAACGAAAATATTTTTTGTTTTTGTTTCATGGTTTCTGCTGTTTTGGGTTTTTTTTTTTTTTCCTACACTTTCTGACCAACCAAACATGAGTACTGTGTCTTTTTTTTTTGGGACTTTTGTTGTAATTTCTTTTATTGCTTGTGGAATTACAGACGAGGGAAAAAGCAAGAAACAGAGAACAGAAGAGGATGGCGAGAGGAAGAGCAGGAGGAGTGATAAGAAAGAGAAGCGAACGGACAAGAAATCCCATAAGGACTCCAAGCGCCATTCTGACAAAGGTTTTAAATTGCATTTCATAAATATTAGATTAATTATGTTGGTATTTTGGTATGTTAATAACATTGATCATGACAAAATTAAATATTTTTATTAGTTTAAGATGGAATTTGAATTGGGTATTGTTGTGATTAGCAAGTTTAGCAGTACCCATATTTGAATTCTAGGTTAAAACTAAGAGAATTGGGCACTCTTTTGTGTTTTTACTTATCAGTTTAAACGTCTTGTAATGACTGCTTCCATAAGTGTTGAGAAGTTGCCCATTTTATAAATTCAAAAGGTCTTAATGGAGGCAGAGCAAAGCTATTGGGTTAAACTTTTTTAGTTTGGCCTTCTCGGGGAAATTAAATTTAGTAATAGATAATTGCATAATGTATTGCAGTCCAACTTATATAATGGTTCGTTATGTATTGGGGTTTCCGAAAGTTGTTTAGGTTGTATTGAATGAAGAAAAGAAAAGCAGAATGAGGTGATAGTAGATTTGGCATGGAAAGGTTATGCGACGGGAATAGCTCCAGACAACACTAGCACACAGAGTGGGCTGCCATGGATATTGTTTGCTGAATTTGTGTTGTATGTTCTGGTGCTTACTTGTTTAAAAGGCTCTGCTGGACATGTTCATATGTGTCCTAGGTTCTAACATTTTGGTTGGGCTGATTATCCTTATTTGAAGTTGGATATTTTATATCTCTTTTGAATGGCCTATGCTCTGTCCTTCACCCATTGGTAACTAGAAAGTAGAGATAGATAGAGATTTTACGATTAAAACTTAAATAGATTAGTAAGAAAAAAAACATAATATAATATTTTGAAATCTTATGTTAAAATCAAATATGTAATGATATGATCTGATTAGATAGGAGAAGGAAAAAAAAAGTCGTCTCTTTTCAGGGATAGAAGATCAGGTGTATGCTTTTCAGTATTGAAGTCTTAATTCTGCATTCAGAAAAGTCATGGTTCAATAGTAATATATTAGTTTATATTGAAGTATGAAACCATCTCTTTGCATTTTAACTGATGCATGGTTTCTGTTCTGAAAATAGGCCTATTAATTTGTCAAATTTTCTGTGTATTCAATTATGGGCCCAATTATTGCTATATCCGTTGATGATTTACTGAATCTTAAGGAAATAGTGATGTTCTTTAATTTTTTGTTTTCTAGAGATGGAGTTGGTTCGGAGCCTGTCTTCTTAGTTTAACTGATCTATATGTTCATTTCCGAAGATGCTAACAGACCAACAATTGTTTTGATTATTAAATGCAACCATTTTCTATATAATTGAATACTACAAATTTTTAATGTACTTAACTAGCAGCCCATGTATTGGAATCTTTGTTATATTTATGCTGGTTTAAATTGTTCAGTGTTTGCATTTGTTGGTGGGGGATCAACAACCTGATTTAGAAAATGCTTTTTATTTTTGTGTTAAACTTCATGAATTGTAGCCCTTACTTGATCGACTCTTCCACCGAATCATTTGTGTTAGTGATGCCTAGGTTTAAGAGGGGAGAGAAAGACCTTTCTAGTTTCTGTTGGCATGATTTATTAATTCCTAGTATTTGGTAATTACCTCGTATTTATTCTTTGGTATGTCAATTATTCCTATACATTGTCCCAAGTTATAGAAGTCCTTAATGGTTACTCATGTCTTATCCAGTAGTACTTAAGGTTCTTGGCAAATTGTTATCATATTGACTTGTCATTATTGCCTCAGAAAAGAAGTCAAAGGATAAGCACAAAAGTAAACGTCACAGAAGTGATCGCCACTTGGTAAGTCCTCTTTATTGTTAGTCTGATTACAACTTTGATGTTTGAGGTCTTTCCATGTTGTAATAGTTAATTGATTTTTATTACTGCTTCCTATATTGTTGAAATTATTCCGTTCATTCTACTCTTCTACCTCCCATTAAGATCCCAAACTCCAGATATAAAGCTGGCAAAAAGTGTCTACATAGACACAAAAAATTCCTATTCACTAGGTACAGGTCTTTATTCTCTTTGCCAGCGAACCCCCTCCCTCCTCTTTTTCTTTAATTCAGTATCATATAATGTTTGTTAAGAATGTTTAATGCTAATTCAATTTAATTTGAATTTTTGGCACTCTGGCTGTTATTGGTAATCACTAATTTTTGCCACCAGGATCCAGATAAAATGAATCTGGAGTTTAGATTGTCGAGTGGAATACATAGAAAACTTTAAAAGTAGAGTGTTAGCTATATGTTCTCTTAACTTTTGATGCAATTTAAGATACAAGAACTTTACATATTTGCTACTTCATCCACATTGCACAGTATCAATACTATCGTGCTTTCTGTCATTGATGCAGTATATTTATGCATAGTTGCAATTAGTTATCGAGTTACAGACAAAATTGTTTGAGAGCCCGTCAATGGAGTTTATGAACTTGTCCACTGTCCACCACTTTAGATGAATATGACAGACAGTGGATTAAAGGTCCTAATGAAAGCAGCACTCGAATACTTATATTCGACCTGGTTTGGAATTTCTGTTGTCCTGGCAATAAAATGGGAGCTGTTGTAGAACCTACGCATTTTTCTTCCTCAGATTCATTAATTGAGACCATCTTTAATGCAGACTATCTAACTTATAATTTATATGTTGGCTTTTTTGTTTTTTAAGGCAAAGAAGGGAGAACTAAAAACTTTTTAATTTTTGGTATCATTTGCTTACCATTTTAAACGTTATTCTTTAGAAGGCTAGTGCGGTTTGGACAATTGAAGGAATTGCTGAAGTACGGAACTTTCATGTTTTATTTCTTTTAGTTGTTTGTGTACCTTCTAGTGTTTGGTGGTGAAGGTATTCAAATTTGTCTTTAAATATCCATTCTCTGATTCTATTTTTATTATTTTTATTTTTTTTGCAAGAAGCATGAGGTCCAAGATCTGTCCAATGATGACTATTTCTCAAAGAATAATGAGTTTGCCACCTGGTTGAAAGAAGAGAAAAATGTATTCTTCTCTGATCTTTCCTCTGAGTCTGCACATGAACATTTCTCGGATTTTGTGAAGGCCTGGAATGACCAAAAGCTTGAATCCCGTTACTATGAGGGCATTGCAAGTGGGCCACGGACATCTCATAATTGGAAAATCCGAAAGTAGCAAAGAAAGTGCAGCACTAGCCCATTCCCATTCGTTTGGTTTTGTTTTTGTTTTTGCTTTGAATCTACTGAATTGTAGTCTGCTTAGGAAGGATCCATGTATTTTCTCAATGTATGTGATAGTAAAAGCAATCTTTATGAGAACTTCTCGTTCCTTGTTTTTACACGAAGAGTGTTTGTGAAATAAAAAAAAAGAAAAGGGGGTATCCCGGAATGATTGCAGAGAAAAGCCAAGGGCATGCTTTGTTGGGCAGAACATTGAGGCAGGTTCTCTATATTACTAGGAAGAGTGCTCGAAAAAATGGTATGTTAGTTACTGTGTTTTTTGTTCTTTTTGTTTGAAAAAGTGTTTTGACATGATAAAGGTGAATTTTTTTTTTTCCGTTTTAAGTTGTTTGTTAATGCATCATCTATCTTGAG
This sequence comes from Betula pendula, assembly GCA_900184695.1. Lineage (NCBI taxonomy): Eukaryota > Viridiplantae > Streptophyta > Magnoliopsida > Fagales > Betulaceae > Betula > Betula pendula. Next base: position 44,006 of record FXXK01002225.1, read on the forward strand.
AACAGGAAAATATATATATATATACAAACAAACATAGCTCATGGCTAATTGGATTTAGCCCAGGGCTTGTTTTGTTGGGCAGAATAGTGAGGTTGGTTATTTAGGTTAGCAAAATACAGGTCTTAGCAAAGGGAACTGAGTGGGCATAGTCAGATAGATATGCAGCACCTTTTATTTCAGAACGCAAACCCGCAAGGCTAATTTGATTTAGCATGCATTCTATTTTGCTTTTGAACAGCTTTATATGCTGGAAATTATGACTTATAAGATTATTTCACAAACGGCTTATCAGAGTTGAAGTTTCGAGCTTGGAATTGTTTTTTATTTTATTTAGGGATTACTCCCCTTTTTTCTTTTTCTTTTTTAATTCAATAGGATAACTCTAGGGCTGTAACGGCACAGTTATAACCGTCTCATAACCGCAAACCGTTAACTGCACAATCGCTTTTGTAGGCAGTTATAAAAAACTGCTAACCGTAACCGCCTAGGGCGGGGCGGTTAGCGATTTTAGGAGTATAACCGCTTACCTGCCTACCCTTATATATATTAAATTTTGTATATATATAAATAAAATAATATATATAACCAAACAACAATGTATGCTTTAGTTTCTATTTGAATGTTTGAATTTGTAATTTTTGTTTGTTGTTAGTTATCAAGTTTGTTTGTTTTTTTTTTGTTTTTTTTTTTAAATATTATATTATTTTTATTTAGACAAAGCAAATTGATTTTAATTTTTTTTTTTTTTAAGTCTCATGGAATGGGCTTCTTTTTTGGCCCTATAAAGAGGCCAAAAATACTAAAAAACCGTCCAAAACAATCTAAAATAAGCTCTAAAAAGATGTCCAATAAAGGCCTAAAACATTAGTATAAGCTTAAATGGTCCATATATAAAAAGCGGTTATAACAGTGCGGTTTGTGCCTCAAATAACTGCTAATCGCCTAAGGCGGAGTGGTTGCGGTTGTTAAAATAGGATAACCGCTTAAAGCGGTTGCGGTTACGATTATAGGCAATAACCGATAACCGTAACCGCTTGTACACCCTTAGATAATTCCTCTTATTTCTGAAATTTCACGACTTTTACAATATCCACCATTCGTTAGGATTTTCTATTAAATCCTAACGGAAGGGGTTAAATTACCTAAATACCTTTATTTTATTTTATTTTTTTTCAAGTTTTAATTTTTTTTAAAAAAAAGTGACTCACGACTGAGTCACGACCAGACCCACGACAGGGTTTGGTTGTGACCTACCAGACCCACAACTGGGTCACCCGTGACTCACGATGGGTCACAACCAAACCCACGACGGGGTCTGGTGGTGACCTCGTTGTGGGTCTGGTACGTATGGGTCAAAAATAATTTTTTTTAAAGTAATTTTTTATTTGAAATTAAGAGTAAATTTGTAATTTTAAAAAAATTTAGGGACATAAAAGTTATTTCATTCATAGTTTTTAATTATTTTTTGTTCATAGTATTATTTCTATTAGATCGAGTGATACTCATCTCAAAAGAGGTATCAAATTCCAATTAGATGTTCACATGAAGGTTCCGGTGATTATTCACTTGGCTATATTGTAACCCCTAAAAACTTCAAGGAATTAATTTTTGACCATAAAGTCTCTCCATTTCAAATGGACGGAGATGATCTATTCCCGCTAGTCCAACCTTACGTTGGCCATATAATAACTTGAAGAGAGCAGCGACCTTATAAACAAGGGCATCGACAAACAGGAAAAGTCGCTAGAGCTGGCTAGGTGCTGCAGAAAACTCTCTCCAGCTCTCAAACTCCCCACAATCACTTCTCCATACTCTTTTTCGGTACTAAACCACTTCAAGCCAGTATCCATTTCCTTGCCATGCCTAGAAGAACCCACAAACCATTGCGTCTCATTCCTCTCAAACCACCCGAACCCCGAAATCGCGAGCTTCGCTCAAAGGGGTTTCTCGGATGTTACCCAGGAAATTGTTGGCAGAGCAGTCCATGGACTATGCATAAAGGGTTTAGTGCGTTTGAGTGTATTTCATTCGAATACTTTAATAAACATGTATTCGAAATTCGGTCATATAGAACGTGCTTGGAATATGTTCGATAAAATGTGTGAAAGAAATGAAGCTTCTTGGAATAACATGATGTCGGGGTTTGTTCGAGTAGGTCTTTACCCGGAAGCATTTGGATTCTTTCGTGAAATGTATGGACATGGTGTCAAGACAAGTGGGTTTCTGATGGCTAGTTTGGTAACAGCGTGTGATAGGTCGGATTGTATGTTATGTGAAGGACTTCAAGTCCATGGTTTTGTTGTTAAGATTGGTTTGTCTTCTGATGTTTTTGTGGGAACTTCTCTTTTGAATTTTTTTTTCTCCTATGGCCTTGTTTCTTCGGCCCTGATGCACTTTGAGGAGATGCCTGAGCGGAACGTGGTCACTTGGACTTCATTGATAGTTGGGTGTTCAGGTAATGGAGACTTGGGACAATCTATAGACATGTATCGGCGAATGAGGCGTGAAGGTGTATGTTGCAATGAAAACACACTCGCTGCAGTCATTAGTTCCTGCGGGGTGCTTGGGGATGAACAGTTGGGTAATCAAGTTCTTGGACACGTTGTAAAGTCTGGATTAGAGACTAATGTTTCTGTTGAAAACTCCCTCATATCGATGTTTGGTAGTTCTGGTCACATTGAGGCAGCCTGCTATGTCTTTGATCACATGGATAAACACGACACAATCTCTTGGAATTCAATGATTGCAGCAAATGCGCATAATGGGCTTTGTGAAGAATCATTAAGATATTTTTACTGGATGCGTCGCGTCCATGAACAGATAGATTCTACAACAGTTTCAACTTTGTTAACAGTCTGCGGTTCTGTAGATAATCTGAAGGCAGGCAGACGAATTCAGGGTCTAGTAGTAAAAATGGGACTGGAATCAAACGTTTGTGTATGCAATACTCTTATAAATATGTATTCTGAGGCTGGAAGTTTAGAGGATGCAGAGTTAGTGTTCCAGAAAATGCCAGACAAGGATTTAATCTCGTGGAACTCCATGCTGACAAGCTATGTTCGGGATGAGAAGTGGCTGTATGCCTTAGAACTTTTTGCTGAAATGATTCGGATGAAAAAAGCAATAAACCATGTGACTTTTGCAAATGTATTGGCTGCCTGTTCAGACCCTGAATATCTTGTTGTAGGCAAGATTGTTCATGCCCTTGTAAACCTTGCTGGCTTACACGACAACTTGATCGTTGGCAATGCATTAGTTTCGATGTATGGAAAGTGTGGTATGATGGTCGAAGCAAAAAAAGTATTCCAAACAATGCCCATGCGAGACGAAGTAAGTTGGAATGCACTCATAGGTGGTCATTCTGAGAATGAAGAATCCAATGAAGCAGTAGAAGCTTTTAAATTGATGAGAGAAGATGGTGTACCTGCAAACTACATTACAATTGCAAATGTTCTTGGTGCTTGCTTGACTATGTATAATCTACTAAAACATGGGATGCCTATCCATGCACATGTAGTTCAGACAGGATTTGAATCGGATAAGTATGTGCAGAATTCCCTTATCACAATGTATGCCAAGTGTGGTGATCTGAACTCTAGCAATTACATTTTTTGTCATTTGGCTGATAGGAACTCTGTCACATGGAATGCTGTAATCACTGCAAATGCTCATCATGGCCAGGGGGAAGAGGCTTTAAGACTTATTGCACAAATGAGATGCAATGGAGTAGATTTAGATCAGTTCAGCTTCTCTTTGGCTCTTGCTGTTACTGCTAACTTGGCCATACTGGATGAAGGCCAACAGCTTCACGGTTTGGCGATTAAACTTGGGTTTGACTCAGATCATTATGTTTTAAATACTGCGATGGATATGTATGGAAAATGTGGGGAAATGGACGCCGTGTTACGAATACTTCCCTTACCAAGCAACAGGTCGCGATTATCCTGGAACATATTGATATCGGCTTTTGCAAGACATGGGTGTTTCCAAAAGGCCAGCGAAACTTTTCATGAAATGCTAAAACTGGGGCTAAAACCTGATCATGTCACATTTGTCTGTCTCCTATCTGCATGCAGTCATGCAGGCCTTGTGGATGAGGGTCTTGCGTACTATGCGTCAATGACTACAGAATTTGGTGTCCCAGCAGGAATAGAGCATTGTGTATGCATAATTGATCTTCTTGGACGATCAGGAAGGCTTGCTGAGGCCGAAACTTTTATAAAAGAGATGCCAGTCCCGGCAAACGACCTTGTCTGGCGGAGCTTGCTGGCTGCATGCAAAATCCATGGCAATTTGGAGCTTGCCAGGAAAGCTGCAGGTCGACTTTTTGAGTTAGCTCCATCAGATGACTCAGCTTATGTTCTTTATTCAAATGTCTGTGCAACTACCGGGAGATGGGAGGATGTAGAGAATGTCAGGATGCAAATGGGATCTAATAGCATAAAGAAGAAGCCTGCATGCAGTTGGGTCAAGTTGAAGAATAAGGTGAGTTCATTTGGGATGGGAGATCAGTCCCATCCAGAGACTGAACAGATATACACCAAGTTGGGAGAGCTTAGGATGAGGATAAAAGAAGCAGGTTATGTTGCTGATATAACCCATTCACTGCATGATACAGATGAAGAACAAAAGGAGCACAATCTTTGGAACCACAGTGAGAGAATTGCCCTTGCATTTGGATTGATCAACACTCCAGAAGGTTCACCCATCAGGATTTTCAAGAATCTTCGTGTTTGTGGTGATTGCCACTCTGTTTATAAGTTTGTTAGTGGAATTGTCGGGAGGAAAATCATATTGAGGGATCCATACCGGTTTCACTGTTTTACCGGGGGGAAGTGTTCTTGTTCTGATTATTGGTAATGAAGCTAATTATGAGCTCAGTTTATTAGCTTTGTTAAGAGTACACAGTAGTGACTTGCAGATGAAGGTTCAGTTAATCTGGATATGGGTTAGGTTTCAAATCCCGTCATCTATTGGGATTACAGATTAGTTTTCATTCTTGGTTGTTCATAAAAGGCCATCCTGTTTGATGTTGAGAGTTCCTTTTTGTACAATATCTCCGTATTTTATATTATTGGTTCCATTGAAATTTTGGAATAGAAATTCATTTGTTAAATTCATCATACAAACATGTGAACCTTGTCACAATTGTTTTAATTACCCATTCTTCAATTTGACAAGATTATTTGTGATTATAAACTTATTGTTTTCATTTCGAAATTCATATGCTAAATTTGTCATACAAACATGGGAACCGTATTGCTAAATCTGGAAATTATGCAGTCAAGAAAGGCCATGGGCTGCTGAGTGCATCCTGGACTGGGACTAGTAGACTAGTGATGTATTGTTTTTTAGGAACAAAGAAGCTATGGAAGGTTCTTATGTGTTTTCTAACATTGGTATCAAAGCTACATAGTTGTTCTCGTGTGTACGGTTTATTATTTTTTTGAAAAACCAGTCGTTGTTCGCTAGCCAAACTCGTTGGTGCTCCGCATGCACCACCGTGGACCATTGCGCAATGCTGCATGCACCACCGCACCCCACAACGTTCTCTCCTCTTTGCCACAAGTTGAACGGGCTCTGCGCTGCGTCACAGATTTGTGATGTCACACAAAGTGGCTTCCTTGTAACAGAAGGCCTTGTGGGTTTGGTAAGACTTTGATGCCCAAAAAATAATGGTGGGGGCCTAGATCCTTAATAGCAAAAACACCCTCTAGGGAATTTATGAGATGGGCTATAGACTTTCGGATTTGGCCCAGTGACAATAATATGTATCATCTGTATAGATTAAGATGTAGATGACACTCGACTCGTTCTATATAAATAAAGATGTGTCAAGTCGAGAGGCAACGAAGCCTAATTACAAAAGCCATGAGCTAAGCCTGGCTTTGGTACAAATTAAGGGTGAAATGTAAGAATTTGGGAGAATATTAAGGGTGAATTTAATAATCTAAAAATCACAATATGCCTAAATGGAGAGTGTTTGATAGAGTTTTTGACCTATTTTTGTTCACGTTCAAGTTGTAACTGATGGAGAATCACAGACTTATTTATAGATAAACTAAGACCTTTATCCATAACCAACAGTTGTTTCCTTCCATCAAGAGAGACAATTTTTAGTGAAATGAAACAACCTTTCACCTTGAATAGTTATCCAAAAGTTGTAGTTTAATAAAAAAACTCTTTTAATATATATATATGACATGTGGGCCATTTTAAATCTATTTGTAGAAGATAAAGTTCTAACATGAAACTCAAAGAACACATCATTGTCATTAGTTAGTGGAGAAAAGAAATAGTAAGTTCTTCTTAATTTGAGGAACATGAAGAACATTATTCAAACAAAATTTTGCATGAGGAAAATAAAATCAGAGGAGCCTAGGTGTTTGATAGCCAAATCATGTCCATTGCCCCACAAGAATCTGAACATGTCCAGTATATTCTTCAGCCTGTAAATTTAAATTACTCTAGCCATTGTATTCCTAATCCTTAGTTAACCCTCAATGTATCGAAACATGAGCTTTGAAACAATGTATCGAAGCAAATGTTGACAACGAAGATATGAAACTACTTGAGCTTTGACAACGAGCAAGTTATCTTTTGTCAATTTGACAATAACAAAATGGTGGTGAATGACAGTTAGTGGGGTAGGTTGAGTGGTGGTAGCTCACACAAAATCAAAGTGACAAAAGTTGTATGGGACCATATGCGCTGACGTAGACCTACCGAACGCATGAATAGGGAAATTGAAGTACAAGAGTCAAGCATACCGTAATGTCTCAAAAAAAAAATTATTATTATTTTATAATTAATTTCGTGATTCGGCTCCCGGCCTTAAACCACACAAATTAAAACTTAAAGGATACCTTTATTTTTTTGGAAAGAAAATCTGTAAAACATCGCCTTGAGAATTATCAAAATCCTCGATAATAAGTTAATTAATTTAACTAATCCGAAGTAATTCCCTATAGGGTATCCACATCAATTAATTGGTAATTGGCTGAATCCACCACTTATAACTATTTATCAGTAAACAGCGGAATAATTTATATGAGTTTACTAATTAATAAGTTAATCTATCATCAAATAATAGACAAATAGCTCTCAAACAAACATAATTATAAACATCTTATTCAAACTTAAGAATACGGACTATTCGCTTAGTCTATTCATCCTAGTGAATCGCCTTGCAACATCCTGTATTCTTGGTAAGTGGTAAAACACTATGGTATTTTATAGGCAAAATAATAACTGAATAAGTCAACTGACTTAGTAAGTAAAAAAGTATGAAAGTGTTTTATAATTAAGTTCTCAAGGAAACCGCAAATTAGCAATGATTTTTACATAAATGGTGTATTCGACCTCCATTACTATTGTAACACTCTGATTTCATATTGGGAAGATGATTAATAGTCCACATAGATTGTGTGATTTATAAAGAGTCATAAGTACTAAGTTTCACATTACCTAGTTACTAGATGAAACTGGACTTTATAAGTGATTCTAGGAAAACTTTAAAATTGACTAGTCATTTTGGGGTGATAGCGCAAATGTGGCAAGCGTTTTTTCCTGGGTCGTTACAAATGGTATCAGAGCCACCTAATAATGCCAGGTCATGTGGTATTGAAACACTGCATGACGTGGCCCTGACGAGGACGTCAGAAATTTAAGAGGGGTAATACTTCGGTCCCATATTGGGAAGATAAGGAATAACCCACATAGAGTGTGTGGTTTATAAAGAAAGTCATAAGTGCTAAGTCTTGCATTGCCTACTTACTAAGTGAAACAGGCTTTATAAGTGATTTTAGGGAAGCTTCAAAATTGACTAGTCCTTTTGGGGTGATAGCGCAGATGTGGCTAATGCTTTTCCTTAAGTCGTTACAACTATACCATGGAAAAGTATGAGATTTATTTTGGAGAAGCAGCATAGTCCCGGCGATCTAATACTTAGGTTTTAATGCAAAAAATATGTTGTACATATAATATGAATTAGGTCGAATGTTAACAATATAGTCTACCCGAAATATTACCTCCTCTTAGCAGGGTTTTCGCGTCCTTGAAAAACATTTGGTACAATTTCAGTGCCCCAGACATTGTACAAACATACCGTCTTATACTAGCAGTCCAACCTCGGGTGACCCACACTAACTAGCAAAGCCGTAATAACGACCCTACTCGAAGAATCGTGCGCCAGTCACAAAACTATAACCATTGAATCCACGATACACATACAACAATAAATAACTTTGACCATATAGTTAACTTGTAATAATGGTAAGCTCATGGCCATTCTACTGCACGTACCGATGTACCATGATATACAATGTAGTTATTGTTTGGAAAATAGAATTATATGAGCAATTAACCTTGAAGCAATTGTAAACATATCATAACTCATGAAAGAGAGTATGCTCAGTCTACTGACATATCGTACTTTGTAACAAATGCAGTTCATACTCAATTATTTACTTACCTCAAATGCTCATCCAAAACTCGAGACATCTTGTGATCACTGCGAAATATATCCAAAATATACTGAGGGTGGTATTCTAACGCATAAAACCCTAACTATGCAGAATCTACCATGAAAACCCTAATTTTGTACATTCTGGTCAGCATACGAACATATGTGACTTAGGCACAAACATTTGTTTACCAGGGAGACACGAATGTTTGTGCTTTCACAAGAATGTTTGTGTGTGCTCAAAATGCCCCAAAACTGGGGAAAATAACTTTAAACTAAATACTAATTGAATTTAAACCCTAAACTAACTATAGGAAATCGAAACAAGGTATTTTATGAAATAAAATGACAGAATATACGTAAATCCCTGAAGTCCTTTTGAAAACCTAATAAACGGGTGTAAAATCTTTGCACGTATAAAACTTCTTGAAAACCTTGTAAAATATATGATAGTTAAGCATGATATGCAGTAAGATAAACATCATTTTTAAGTAATAAACTAGGGTTAAGAAATTACTCTTCCTAAAATAATGAAAACTTAATAGCTCCTCCTCTCCTTCAAAGATTTTATCTCACACACTCATAAAACAGATCTAAACAGGGTGGATTCGTGCTAAAGATGAAGGGGTATGAGTGTATTTATAGAAGGGTCCATCCGATTAAAGCTTGCTGATTAAAATCATGTTATGGGCTTACACGAACATATATGTACTAGTTATGAACGTTCACGTTATGCAGGGTGCACCACCTGCTACACGCAGAGATAAACAATGCTACACGACACATGCATGAACGTTGGTGTCTACTACATGGTCGTTGGTGTGTACTGTGTATGTAATGCCCCAGAAATTTAATTAACTTGTAATTAAATTCGTGGTTCATCTTCCAGCCTTAACTATCCAAATTAAGATTCTAAGATACATCCATTCTCTTTGGAAAGATAATGTATAAAACATCGATTTGAGAATCACATGTACAAAAGATTAAGGCATCGTTTGGTTTCTGGAATGAGTATTCCATCAGGAAAAGGAATAGTTATTCCTAGGAATGGAGGTGGGTGGAATAGAATAGTTATTCATATTCTTTAGTTTGGTGACAACATATATACTTTAATAAGAATTGAACCAAAATTACTAAAAAACCCTCACTTTATTTATATATTTTTTAACTCTTTTTTTTTTTTTTTTTTTTTAAAAAAAAAATCAGTAAAACCACATTGGGTGGGTGGTCGGCCACCCACTGTGGAACACGAGGGGGTCGCACCACCCCCGGCGACCCCCCTGGTGGTCGCCAAGGGTGGTGCGACCACCCCCGGTGAATTTGGGGTGGCCTTGCCACCCCGATCAGCCATGGGGATGGCTGTGGCCACCCCCGATGACGTCTGGGGGTGGCCGCGACACCCCTAGGGTGCTCCGGGGTGGTCACGGCCACCCCCTATGCCAATCGGGGGGCCTGGCCACCCCGATACTCATCGGGGGTGGCCAAGCCCCCCCCAAATTCGCCGGGGTGGTCACACCACCCCAGCGACCACCAAGAGGGTCGCCGGGGTGGTGCGACCACCCCCGTGATTTACAGTGGGTGCCGACCACCCATTGGGTGGTCGGCCACCCACGACTCTAACTTTTTATTTTTTTTTTTTTTTTATTTTTTTTTTTTGAAGTTAAGAAGAAAATAATTTTTTTATTTTTTATTTTGGACAAATGTTGTCAATTCTGTATGGAATAGCTATTCCTCTCATTTTTAAAAGGAATAGCTATTCCTCTTCATAAGGGAATAAATATTCCAACGGAATAACTATTCCTTGAAATAAGCCCTTACCAAATAAAAGAATGACTATTCCATAGGAATAGTCATTCCATTCTAGGGGTCTATTCCGCAAACCAAACGGGACCTAAGTCATACAAACTTATTAATCCATAGTAACTCCCATAGGATATCCAATTCAACTAACTAGCAGATTGACTGAATCCACTACTTAACCATTTATCAGAACAAACAATGGAATAATTAATCTTAGTAAATAAATAATGAACCACTATATACGCAATTCTACCATCAATAAATAGAGACGTAGAGTTTTACAACTATAAAATTAAACCAGAGTATATCAACTGTCATCTCAACACCATAATTTAGGTAAGACACCCAAGATTTATCAAGTTTTAGGGGTTATTTTTTAGCTTTAGATGCCATGGAACGTTTGAAGGATTCTATGGAACGTTCGGTGTGCTCATAGAGCGTTCAATGCTAAGGATCAAACGTTTGATACATGTCTCGATGCACTGATCACGTGAAAATTTTCGATCAATGTGCATGTTAGACAGTATCAAACATTTGATCTTTTATGAAACGTTCGATGTGCTTTTATCAAACGCTCAATATTTTTATCAAACGTTCGGTAGGACCCCTAGGACCGTTGGATAATAGTGTATCAAACGTTCGATATCGTACATAGAACGTTCGATACACCCAAAAATCCATTAGTCATTAACCAAACGTTTCAGCTCTATAAATATCAACCCTACCCCACTTTTGCATTGTTCACTCACAATTTTGGATCATTAGAGACTTGTGTGTGTGTGAGGAAGAGTGATTAAAGGAAATGAAGGTATTTTGGCTTGAAGAGGTATTTATCCTTATTTAGTTCATTTTCTTGTTGTTATTTGCTTGTTGTTATTTTGTCTAGTTGTTATTATGTCTTAGTTTCTATGTTGCCTACTTTAAGATTAATCATTTTGAAGTTTTACTTGGTTTATGTAGGTTTTGGATGTTTTGAGGTGGTTTAGGAGTTTGATACCTCAAACCCTATTTTTGGAGTTTGAGACCCTTTATTTTCTCTAGTTAGACGTTTAGGAGATCTTATGAGGAGTTAGAAACCAAAAGGAACCGAGATTTGGTCCAGAATGAGTTTCTGGTCTTCATCAAATGTTTAATGTTCCTCATCAAACATTTGATATACGAGTGTAGAATGTTCGACCCTCTTAGTCAAATGTTCGATGCTCGGACAAAACGTCCTTTTGGGTTATTAGAAGCCTATAACTTGTTTAACTCAAGGTGTAAGACTAATGGTAAGATCGTTGCTCAAATACGGAGGTTGGAGACTGCATGGAGGAATATTTGGTTGATCCACACAACACAAGTGAGTAAAAACTCACATGGATACTTATTATTGTTATGTTTTTATGTATAACATGATTATTTTGATGTATAAAACTTGCATGTATACAACTCTCATGAAATGTCTATTTATTCTCAACTATGAACTCCATTTTTTTAAAACGATTGTAATTAACAAAGATAATGAAATGATGAGTTGTGAAAAATATGCATCTAAAAGACACAAAGATTAATGTGCATCGTATAACATGGTTGCACCGTCTCTCAACAGAATAATGGCCATGGGCTTACTATTATTACAGGTTGATTCTATGGTCAAATAGTGTTGTTTTATGAAGAGGGTTTTAGATCCAATGGTTTAATTTGTGACAGCGTACCATTCATTGAGTGGGTCACTAGTTACGGCTTAACTAGTTAGTGTGGGCCACCCGAGGTCGGACTCGGTCAGACTGTTAATGTAAGACAGTATGTTCGTGCAACGTCCGGAGTACCACAATTGTACCATATGTCCTTTTGAACACGCTAACCCTATTAAGCGTGGGTAATGTCTCAAATAGACCATATTGTTAACATATCACATGTTCTTATTTACATTATATATTATAAATATATTACATCATGACATGTTTTATGTTATAAATTGAAAATAACAATACTTGTGTTTATCAACTGAGTTCACAAATGATAATGTGTATAACATGTGCATTATTACTCACTAAGTCGTGAACTTACTCTTGTATTTGTTTCATATATACTCTTATGCGATTTGTTAGTTAATACTAAAGATAGCTATATATAGGATGCATTTGGTCCGTCTGAAGGATGTCCTTCGGGTGATCTTTGATCATCTGGAGTCGGTGTGGCTAGCTTGCATATGGTTTGGAGGAGGGGATCGTTGCAGTAATATGATTGACTTGATTTATGAGATGTATCTCGAGCTAGAGCCCAACTAATTTTGTATGGATGATATGTTAGTATTTTAAGATGTAATTCTTATGTTATTTTGATGACTGGTCTTTTGACCCTAAGATTTGGAAACATTAGAACTTATGATTATCTATGATATTATTGTTATTTTTTCTTATGCTATTCTGATATTTTTTTTATTGTGGATATTAGTTGCTATCTCTATCATTTATAAGTAACAAGTCTTCCGTTGTAAACTTTCATTTCCTCTTAAATGAGAGTGTATGATCCTTGAGTTTTGATCTTGGAAAGGTTAAGGCTGGGAGGCGTACCGCTAAGTCATTTACAAGTTAAATAATTTTGTTGAGGCATTACAGGTCAAGTCCCTAAGAATTTGTAAAATACCAAAGTGTTTTACGAGGAGGAAGAGAAGTAATTAAGTAAGTCGACTAACTTAGTAAGTAGATTAATATAAATGTATTTTGCAAATGATTTCCAAAAGATTTGTAATTAAACATGATATTTTCACAAATAGCGTATTTGATTCTCGTTATTATGACATTTGTTAGAAGGCGGCATAGTCCTGACAACCTAACACTTTGATTTTAATGCAAGAAATATATCGTACATATATTATAAATTTAGTCATATGTTAACAATATGGTCTACCCGAGACATTACTCAATCTCAGCAGGGTTTGTACGTTCCAAAGGACTTCTGGTACAATTCTGGTGCCCTAGACATTGCACAAACATACCGTCTTATACTAGTAGTCCGACCTCGAGTAGCCCACACTAACTAGCAAAGCCGTACCAGTGACCCCACTCGAAGAATGATGCGTCGGTCACAAACTTTTAATTATTGGATTCAAAGCCCTCATCATTTATAAAACATTTGACCATAAAATTAACTTGTAATAGTAGTATGCATTTGGCCGTTCCTTTGCTCATAATGGTGAACCAAGGTGTACGATGCATGTATTATTCATTTATTCCAAAAATAAAGATGTTTATATAAGTAAGTAGCATCTTGTCATAAAAGCTATAAACTTGATCATAAAGAAGAACATGCTCAATCATCTGACGTATCGCACTTCTAACGTTAGCAATTTCATATTCAGTTATTTGCTTACCTTGAATGCTCATATAACACCCAAAATATCTCGTATTCCCGCTATTGCTGCAAAATAACCCAACAATATGCTAAGAATACTATAATTAATTAACCGTAAAACATGTGTGCTAATTGTCTCAAAACCTTAATTAGGCATTTATGGTCACTATCAAACGTTTGACATTAAAGGTCCAACTTTTTTGAGATATTACACATGCAATAATCATAGACATTATTGAATGAATTTATAATCTACTTATGACTTGCTGATAAAAAGTCTACTTGTCTTGTAACACCCTGGAATTTTAATATAATACATTAAATACAAAATTCTGATATATTTAAAATTTTCGAGCGCCTCCTGAGACTTACATACTTTCGTAGATAAGTCCTAAGGGATCTAGACAGATATTGCGGAACTTGAAATAATTACAATGATCTGATTCTATACATAAACCTTAAACAAATCTAATTGAACTATTACAAAAGCTCACAAAACAAACAGCTTACAAGAAACACAACAAGGACAAGCTACAACTCCTTGAAGACCTCGCTCACTTGACAAATGACTCTAGCATACCAACTTTGCTGAGAACCTGCTAAACTGGATGACCAATAAAAATTATCCAACAGGTGGAAAGGAAAAACAACAATTAGGTAAGTCTATAATTTAGTAAGTAAGATACCTCGAAACCAAGCTCATGACTATGAGCTTGACATTTTAATGCAGATAAACAATATTTAATAAAACAATTCATCTTTCTCAATACTTTCATAAATTTGCCGTCTCTACCATTATGCTAATAAAAGAGAGTTTAGTGAAAGAGAATCATGGAGCATAATCTTAGTGACAACAGTTTTCCATTATATGAAACATAAAACGTCTGTTCTCATTGCCATACATATAATACGTACTTTGGTTCTTAGTTTAATCCCACAAAGCTTGGTCCTTAATCATCATTATGGCATCACCACTCCTACTAACATCAAAATTACTCACAGCATAACATAAAGTGAATCAATATCCAAATTTTCTTCTCATTTTCCTTAATCTAAACTAAACTCATAGCAAACAACAAAGTCCCTTTCCACCCAATCAGCTATAATGCAGAAAAAAACCAAAAAAATTGTTCAAGAGGCATTGATCACCGCCCAATTTCCACACACATAAATGTAACGCCCCAAGAATTTAGCTAACTTGTAGTTAAATTCATGGTTCGCCTTCCAACCTTAATTGTCAAATTAAGACTGAAGAATATCTCTATTTTCCTAAGAAATAATATGTAAAACACTAGCTTGGGAATCACTTTATACACAAGTTTATCCATTAAAGAAAGAATAATTGGAATATAAAGTCTATAGGGCATTTAAAACAATTAACTGGTAATTGTCTAAATTCCGTAATTAAATCTTTATCAGAGTTTCAGCGAAATAGTTGATCTAAGTATATAGTAATTAATTCTAACATTATTAGAAATAGGCATAGAGCTTTACATCTAAAAAATAAAACCTGAATACAATAACTGCTGTCCTGATACCATAATCTTGGTGCGGATCCTAACTGAACAAACTCCTGAGGGTTTTGTGAAATACCGAGGCATTTTACGAAAAAGAAGTATCTGAGTAAGTCGGCTGACTTAGTAAGTAAATTATTTTGAAAACTGTGAGGTATAAATAAATAAAAAGGTTATTAAGAATTTCCCATGATGTTTTCATAAATAGCGAGTCTAATCCTTGTTATTATGCCCTTTGACAAAGAATGTAGTATTTAATTTAAAAAGTAGGACATAATCTCGATGATTAAACTCTTATTTTTGAATGCAGAAATATGCTTCATGAATACTGTATAAGTAGTCATATGTTAACAATATGGTCTATTTGAGACATTACCCCCACTCAATAGGGTTAGCGCATCCAAAAAGGACATTTGGTACAACTCTGGTACCCCTGACATTGCACGAACGTACTGTCTTATACTAGCAATCCGATCTCAGGTGGCCCACACTAACTAGCTACGCCGTAACTGGTGACCCACTCAATGAATGGTGCGCTGTCACAAATTAAACCATTTGATCCAATGTCTTCTTCATAAAATAACACTATTTAATCATAGAATCAACCCGTAATAATAGTAAGCCTATGGCCATTATTTCGTTACAAGACGTGCAACCATGTCACATGATGCAATTATTGTTCATTTATTCAAAAATAAGGAATATGTAATCAAATAACATCTTATCCAAAAATGATAAAGTAAGTCACATAAAATATTGTGCTCAGTCATCTGACATATTGCACTTTACAAAAATGCAATTTCTTTACTTAGTTAAAACACTTATCTCAATTGCTCATTCAATGCTTCAGATATTTTGCAAATCCTTCGGTAATTGTAAAATAACCCGACAATATGCTAAGAACGTAATCTCTTACTAATTGTGAATTATTGTGTGTTCTTTGTCTTCAAAATCTATAATTTGGCATTTTTTGTTATCATCGAATGTTTGACATGGCTATAAAATGTTTGATCTTTAAAGATCGAACGTTTGATCAAGAACAGTGGAACATTTGATGAATGTTCAGAATGCATAAAAGTCAAAAAAACTCCTATCAAACCTACCTATAACTATTCTTAGACTTAGAACACCATCTAACAACATTAAATAATCGTTAAAAAACGTAGATAACACACTTTTAAAGAGGTAAAATACAAAGTAATTCCTTTTATCAAAACATTTTGAAAAGTCATCACAAAAGTCTTTAAATCACCATGACATAATTTAAAAGCATCAACATGACCTTAACTAGTTTTAAAACAGCAAAATATAACATAATAAGTGTAAGAATTTGGAGGTTACCTTTGGAGAATATAACTTCCTTCAAATGAGAACTTTCCTTAGAAAATCATTCTCAAGTCTTAACAAATGGTTTTTGGAGGGTTTGGGTTGGCTCTAGGTCGTTTCCTGAGGGGAATGAGGTGGTATTTATAGGGAAGTGGGGTGTTAAACCGATTTCCTACGAAAAATCTATTTTTGGAAATGATTGAACGTTTGATATTCAATATCGAACGTTTGGTCTATTTATATAAGAGAATCTAGGATTCCTCTTTCAAATGTTTGGTGAAGTATCAAATGTCTGATAAAAGCACATTGAACGTTCCATAAAAGCATCGAGCGTTTCATGTTTGTACTGACACATTTTGAGCATTGCGCAGGCTTTGCAGAGTTTGTGTCTATACTTTCCAAGATTGAACGTTTGATGATCATCATCGAATGTTTGATGGTCACATTTTCTGATTAAAAAGTTATTTAAATGTTTAACAAAAATTGGAAAAATCAAATATTTATAAAAATAACTTTTAAATATTTTGGGGCATTACAATAAATCAACTAAATTTCTCCTCTTATTCGGCCAAACAACACACTGAAAATCCAATCAACAAGACCAAAATCAAACTTCATCTCACACCAAAAATCATCCCCAAATTTGGTTAACACCTAACAAAATCAAACTCATATTAAATCTGAAAATATTATCAATAGAAAACCTCCTCCAATCGGCCAACACTTACAAAACATCACTCAAGTCATACCTAAAATTCACCCTCATCCTCACAAACCCATAACCGAAATCCCCAAAAAGCCACCAAAATCTCAACTCACCACAAAACACCATTTTCGGCCATCACAAAATCACCCACCTAACAACAAACTACAACCAAAATCAAAACTCACTCAAAACCCCATGGCAAATCCCCCTCTAAATTTCGGTCACCAGTATCAAAACCCAACATAAATAAAAATACCCAATACCAAAACAAATTCATTTTTTTTTCTAGAAACAAAATCAAAACCCAGCAACAACACACCAACATTGACCAGATGATTCAATCATTTCAAACAATAACAAAAATTATTCATCTTAAGTAGAAAGAGAATGAGAGAGTCACTAGCGTGGTGCCAGTCGTTGGTGGTGGCGTTGGGTGGTGTCGAACGTTTGTCGGGGTAGCCAGATTTCATTCGGTGGTGCCGGTTGTAGACGTTGGGTGGTGGAGGTCGAATGTGAGGGGGGAGCTACGTCTTCTTTGGTGGGAGAGGGGGAAAGTTGGGGGAAATAAAAACCAATGATGGTTTCAAAGTATATCGCTTATGGTTTTTTTTGTTTGCATGATGACGTGCCCCATTTTTTAAGAGATTCAAGCCGTGAACCGGCTCCTCTCCAATTCATTTGAACTTGAGAGAATCCTAATTCGGGTGGGAGAAGGGGAAGTAAAAGTTTTGAGGAAAAGAGAGAGAGTGGAGGGAAAAATGGGTATTCATGAAATGAATGAGGAATGCTAGGCTTACAAACTTTTTACAAAAAAAAAACTCTTATAAATTGATGTGGCGCAACATAATTGGAAAGTAGATGAATTCAAATTTTGAGAAATCCAATCATGTTATGTCATATCAATTTGTAAGAGCTTTTTTTGTAAAAAGTTTTATAAGCCTAACATTTTTCGAAATGAATTGGGGGAGGCTAAAGTGCTTAACGTGGGGAGGAGAGAGAGTAAGTGGAATGTGTGGGGGAAAAAGTGAATGGAAGTGAAAAAGTGGGGGGAGAGAGTGATATGAACCCGCAGGAATAGAAATCCGTTGAACCCACAATCAATTTGAAAACTCACCCAAGAAAGCCAAACTCAAGTCTATAAATAGAGAATTTAGACTCGTTGAAAACTTGTTTCAAGAACCTAGATTATATTAAAATCTAGACCCGTTAAAATCCCGTCTCAAGAACCCAAATTACGAAGGAAGAATGCCACAAAGGTTGTGATTTACCTTTGATAAGATAAGTTCAAATTCAATAGAACAAGAGGAGAAAACTCAACTCACAATTAAAATTCAAAATAATGTCTATCTCTTATGTGGTGGCTATAAGATGTTTAAATACTCCCTACAAAATAACCCTAGGCCAAATGTAATACCCCAGGATTTAATTAGGTCGACTAAGAACACTTTGGTGAAAATTGTGATGTTAAGATGGGTCAAATATATTTGGAAGAATATATTTGATGTTTAATTTTATTCTCTTAGTTTAAATTGGGTAGTGATTAATTTATAATACGCTTAAAGAAAAATAAATTTGTGGAGTGTTAAAATGAAATCAAGAGTTATAGAATAAATGTATTGACTAACACACACACATATATATATATATATATAAGTCTCTAGCATTCACGTGAATGCTAGAGCAAGTCAAAGTATATATATATATGTTGAATGGGCTACTGTCCAATACAGCTTGTGGAAACAAAATAGAGAACAAGTGGAGGCAACGTCCACGTACTAATGGAACAAAGAGAAAACAAAAGAGAAGAGATGTGTGCTGTCAATATGTGGAAGTGCATGAGATTAACGTGGACTGCTATGAGGGTGAGTGTGAGGTGCTGTCCAAATTCTAGGAGGGGAAGACTTACATGAGGGCAGCTGTATCCGTGAGTGGAGTGTGTGCTGTCAAAAAAATCAGAGAAGTGGAGTGTGTGCTGTATCATTAAGGGCAGAGAGCTGTGCACGTGGAATGGTGAACTACATGCAGGGTAAAAACGTGTAACTTCTCTGTGTGTGCAGTAAAAACATTATGGGAACCAGAATCTCTCTGCCTTCATTTCACGGTTGCTGTCCATACTAGGCTGTTTTGCTCACCAAAAGCCAAAACAAATTAGGAAGCAAGAAAAATCTGCTGCTTCCTTTCACTCACTGTGCTGTCCGTGCAGTGTTCCTTTTCTCACAAAAAAAATTAGAACTCCAGCCCATTGCCGTGCAGCCTTGTGTTACTTAGGAAGAAGAGGAAATAGCTCAAAGTTCTCAAGCTTTGTGGCTTATATTTTGGAGTGCTAGGTATAATCTCTTATCCCTAGCTTATGTCAATTTTAATTGCTAGAATTTAATTATGTAGTGATATTGCCATGTGAGATTAAAATATTTTTAGATATGCCGTTATAATGCCCGAGTAGCATTATAATGTTTTAGGTATATGTCATGGCACTAAACTTTTAGACATAGTTTAAGGAAAATGAACAAGTGGTCTTGATGTAGGTTTCAAAGATAATCTTAGACTAATATATTGTCGTGCGTGGATATATTAATTGCAGTGAATTTTAGAAACAACAAGAGGAATTTTAAGTGGACTACGAGAGGTAAGTACATTACTTACTGAGCAAAAAGATACTATGTTTTTGGTAAATGTTGTCACATGAGCCTGAATATTTTATGAATAACATGATTATATGTTTTGAGTATTTTACATGTGTTGAATAAATTGTGAATTGAAAGATGATGATTATGTCAATAAAAGCATGATTTTTGAGATGACATGTTATTGCATACTGTTGAATAATGAGAATGAGATATGATGAGATTTGGAAAAATAAAAGGTGTTCTTATGTTAACTGTGGAAGCTAAAAGAGTTCCCAGTTAAATAAGAAACTGTAAATTATGTGAATAAAATGTTGTCGAGGAGCCAGTGTGCGTCCTGACGAGGAGCCAGTGTGTGTCCTGTCGAGGAGCCAAAGGGCGTCCTGACGAGGAACCACTGTGCGTCCTGTCGAGGAGCCAGTGTGCGTCCTAAAAGAGGTAAACGAAGGGTTCAAGTCCCTTAGAAAGCCGGAGGAGTGAAGACTCCTAGAGGAAATGAGTGG
>FXXK01002225.1:65026-76383 GCA_900184695.1 Betula pendula
CCACCTGTGGCACTTTTGATATTTTGTCATGTAAGATATAATGCAAGGATATGTTTAATTTAGAAATGTATGTCCAGCTCTTATGTGTTTTGTATGGACTATGTGTAGAAAAAAAAAAATATATTCCGCTGCCAGATTTATGATCTCTGATGATGTTGAGGTTTTGTTAGTAGTGCTTAGTGGTAATTGGAGATTTCCACTTTCGCCTTTCATTAATTAAAGGCGGGGCGTTACACAAAATAAGGCCCCTTTTCCAAAATACTCTCAAGTGGAACAATTAATGTTCTTTTGAAATCCTAATTAATAAAACATAAGAAATATATGGGCCAAACATCCTCAAGCCCATTTATTCTAAACTAATAAAATAAAGCATTTAACCAAATTGAAAGCCTTCAATAACAATAGGCCATATTTTTAAGTCAAGTCTTCCACAGCTTGGATCAAGTGGATCAAGACTGGTTCTCCTTCTTTCAAGCCCATCTTGAGTGTTGGGCTCTTGCTAGCTTCATCCCAAGTGGATTGCACTAATCCTTGCATTGCTTCCCTGATCTTCCTGCCTCTTGGTCTTGTAATTGGCTCATCTGGAACTTGCAAAGGATCTTTAAGAGTAGGCCCACCTTGGTTCCCATCATTCCCCCTCTCCTCAAAAGGATTCGACCTCGAATCTTCACCTACATCAAAGGGAGAAAGATCAGAAACATTGAAGGTAGCAGAAACATTATACTCACATGGAAGATCCACTTTATATGCATTGTCATTAATTTTCTCAAGAATTTGGAAGGGTCCATCTCCTCAGGGATGCAACTTAGTCTTCCTATGGGCTGTAAATCTTTCTTTGCGCATATGAACCCAAACCCAATCTCCTGGTTCAAAGATGACACGCCTTCGCCCTTTATTTTGGGAAGCACCCTTTCATTCTTGTGGGCAATTTGAAGCCGACACTCTCATGAAGGACTTCACCAACTTCTTCTTTTGGCCATCCAAGCTACTCCTGCCATCAACAGGTAAAGGCATCAAATCTAACGGAGTAAGCGGATTAAATCCATAAACAATTTCAAAAGGAGAATATGAAGTAGTAGTATGCATGGTCCTATTATATGCAAACTCTATAAATGGCAAACAATCCTCCCAAGTTTTTAAATTCTTATAAATAACAGTGCGTAAAAGCTGAGTTAAAGTCCTATTAACCACTTCAGTCTGACCATCAGTCTGCGGATGACAAGTAGTGGAAAATAAGAGCTTAGTACCCAATTTTCCCCACAACACCTTCCAAAAGTAGCTAAGGAATTTAACGTCCCTATCAGAAACAATACTCCTGGGCACACCATGGAGTCGCACTATCTCCCTGAAAAATAAGTCAGCTATGTTTGTGGCATCATCTGTTTTATGGCATGGAATGAAATGTGCCATCTTACTAAATCTATCCACAACCACAAAAATAGAATCGCTACCCCTTTTTGTCCTAGGCAACCCCAAAACAAAGTCCATAGATATGTCGACTCATGGCTCACTAGGGACGGGTAAGGGTGTATACAACCCATGTGGCAAAACTTTAGATTTGGCCTTTCTACATGTAATGCACCTGCTACAAATGCGATTGACATCTCGCTTCATCTTAGGCCAAAAGAAATGCTCATGCAAAATATCTAAGGTATTCTTGACACCAAAGTGCCCCATTAATCCCCCACCATGTGCCTCACGCACCAATAACTCACGCATAGAACAACTTGGCACACAAAGTTTGCTTTCTTTAAACAAGTAACCATCATGCTTGTAAAACTTACCAAATGCCGCCTTATCACATGCCATGTACACATTAGAAAAGTCAGCGTCATTGGCATACAGGTCTTTCACATATTCAAACTCAAGTATTTTAGCACTCATAGAGGTAAGAAGTACATACCTCCGGGATAAAGCATCAGCAACAATGTTCTCCTTACCTTGCTTGTAACGGATGACATATGGAAATGTCTCAATGTATTCCATCCAACGAGCATGCCTTTTATTCAACTTACCTTGACCCTTGAGATGCTTCAATGATTCATGATCGGTGTGGATCACAAATTCCCTAGTCCATAGGTAGTGTTGCTAAGTCTCCAATGCACGAACAAGAGCATTAAGCTCTTTGTCATAAGTAGGGTACTTTAATGAAGCCCCACTTAGCTTCTCACTGAAGAATGCTATGGGCCGCCTGTCCTGCATCAAAACTGCTTCAATTCCTAAACCTGAGACATCACATTCAATCTCAAAAGCTTTGTTAAAATTAGGTAATGCTAGCACAGGTGCAGAGCACAACCGTTCTTTAATGATGGCAAAAGCATTCTCTTGATTATCCCCCCAATGAAACCCAACATTCTTTTTAATGACTTCAGTGAGTGGTGCAGCAATGGTGCTAAAGTCTTTAACAAAACGCCGATAAAAACTAGCTAAGCCGTGAAAGCTTCTTACCTCAGTGATGCTCCTTGGCATTGGCCATTCCTTGATGGCCTTGATTTTCTCTTCATCCACTTCAATACCCTTTGTACTAATAACATAACCAAGAAAAATAACTCGTTCCATGCAAAAGGTACATTTCTTGAAATTAGCATACAACTTTTCACATCTCAACACATCAAACACATATCTCAAATGCTCAATATGTTCATTTAAGTTCTTGCTGTACACTAGGATATCATCAAAATACACAACCACAAACTTACCAATGAACGCACGTAGGACATGGTTCATCAATCTCATGAAAGTACTGGGCGCATTTGTAAGTCCAAATGGCATAACCAACCATTCATAAAGCCCATACTTAGTCTTAAAAGCAGTTTTCCATTCATCACCCTCTTTCATTCTAATCTGATGGTACCCACTTTTAAGATCAATTTTACTGAAAATACATGAGCCATGCAATTCATCAAGCATATCATCTAATCTAGGAATGTGATGGCGATACTTTACCGTGATATTGTTGACCGCCCTACAATCAACGCACATCTTCCACGTCCCATCCTTCTTTGGCACGAGTAGCACTGGTACCGCACATGGGCTCATGCTCTCCCTCACGTACCCCTTGCTCATCAAATCCTCAACTTGCCTCTGAAGCTCCTTGGTCTCCTCCGGATTACTCCTATAGGCTGGTCGGTTTGGAATAGCAGCTCCGGGTACAAAATCAATCTGGTGCTCAATGCCTCTAATAGGTGGCAACTCATTAGGCATCTCCTCTGGGAATACATCCTCAAACTTCTGCAACAAAGAAACAACCAAACTAGGAAGAGACTGGTTAGTTTCATCAAGATTAAGATAAGACTCTTTATAGACAAGAAAAATCATAGGGCGATCTGCGAAGAAAGCCCTCTTGACCTCACTCTCTCTTGCATAGAAACTCACTTTTGTCTTTCCTTTTCTCTCTGCAGATTCTCTTTCTTTTTTTTCTCGTGACTCCACTCTTTTTTCTTTACTCTCAACCGCCTTTCTACTTTCTTTTTCACTCTTTCTTTTTTGCTCATTTTCACTCTCACTCTTTATTTTTTGCTCAATCTCTTTTTCACTCTTGCTTTTTTATCACTCTCATTTTCATTCTTTCTTTTTGAGCAACCTCACTTTTTAGTTTCAGTTGATCCTCATAGACCTGGCTTGGAGTTAAAGGAGCAAGCTTGATTGTTTTGCCCTCCTTTACAAAGCTGTACATGTTCTTGAACCCATCATGTGTCACCCTCCTATCATACTGCCACAGCCTCCCCAACAAAATATGGCCAGCATGCATAGTCACAACATCACAAAGTACTTCATCCTGATACTTCCCAATTGAAAAAGTAACTAACACTTGTCTATCTACCCTAACCTCTCTGATAAGTGCTGAATGTTTATACATTCGATGCCCTTTAACTCCGCATGTGTTATACCTTAGTTTGTGTTATTATTTAATGTTTTTGCTGTGTTTAGTGTTGTCCTTATCTTTTAGGCTTAAATGGAAACACAATTCAGATCTTAATCATTAAAGCTTAAAGAGACAACAAAGGAGCTGAGAAGTGTACCAGGATCGATCCGCTAAAACAGTTTACCATCAAAACTCAAGTACGCCTTCTTAGGACTTAACAACACTCTCCGGTTATCATTGCTGTGGCAGATTTACTCAAAACCGGGAGTAGTATGGACGTTCTAAAGGAACATAAGGAGGCCAATTGGTTGGAGTGTGGGGACCTAAAGGGGATTGAACCCCTCCATTTTGTATGCGATCGCATTCATATGGAGGATAATGCTAAGGCCTCTCCCTCGCGAGGCGCACAACGTCATTGAATCCACTATGAAGGAATGTGGTCATGACTGAAGTTGTATAAACTGCTGGATCGGGCATCATTATACCCCCAATCTCAGACCCCAAGTAAATGGTAAGTCCCATTCAGGTGGTTACCTAAGATCAGGTATCACCGTTGTGGAAAAATTCGTAGGTGGAACTAATTCCTTCAGCGCACGACCACTGGATGGCGTGTCTGTATAGACTACCGGAAAGCTGAATTCCGTCTACGTAGGAAGGACATTTTCCATTGCCATTTATTGATCAATCCTAAGACCGTCTTGGCCGGCCAAAGCTATTATTGTTCCCTGGATGGATATTCAGGATACAACCAAGTGGCGTCGACCGCAGACCAAGAGAAGACGACCTTCCACCTGTCCCTTCGGTACTCTTCGCGTAAGGCCGCATGCCCTTCGGGTTGTGCAATGCAACCGCCACTTTTCAACGGTGCCATGAATCTATCTTCTCGGACATGGTGGAGAATTTTTGGAGGTGTTCATGGACGATGTTTCCTTGTCTTTGGGACCCCTCATTTGATTGATTGTCTCCATAACCATTTCCTCGTGTTCTTAATACGATGTAAGGAGACAAATCTAATTTTGAGTTGGGAGAAAAGAGCCATTTCATGGTTCAAGAGGGAATAGTTTTGGGCACATAGTGTCCAACAAGAGAGGACTTGAGGGTTGATCGAGCGAAGGTGGAGCTGATTTCAAAACTTCCACCACCTACCACCGGTGGAAGCAAATTCGCTCGTTTCTCAGACATGCCGGCTTTTACCCGCCGCCGCTTCATCAAAAGACTTTAGTAAAATTTCAAGACCCTTGTGCAATCTTCTTCCAAAGGAAATCCCTTTTGGATTTTGAGAAAGCGTGTCTCAGGCATTCGAGACCACTCCGATCACTTCTTTCTCCGCTCCCTATCATGAAGACCCTGATTGGTCTCTCCCATTTCGAGATAATGTGTGAATGGCATCCGACTAACGCGGTCGGTGCAGTTTTGGGACACGCGTGAGGAAAGCTCACTCACGCTATTATTATGCCTAAGCAAAACCTTGAATGGACCGGCTCAAAGTTAATTATACTACCACAGAAAAGGAGTTGCTAGCCAGTGTGGTTTGCCTTGGACAAATTTCGATCTTATCTTTTAGGGTCCAAGTGTAATTTACTCTGACCATGCAGCTCTTAGGCCATCTTTGATGGCTAACGGGAGACAAAAGCCCTGTTTAAAAGATTGGATTCTCTTGCTCAAGAATTTGATTAAGAGATTAGAGACCCAAAGAAGGGATCATGATTTAATGTTGTTGGCTGACCACCTTTCTCGCATTTCTGTCGAGTCCATCTCTCATTCAGTTCATGATTCCTTCCCCGGATGAGCAACTGTTTGAGAATCACTACGAAAGAAGTGCCATGGTAATGCCGACATCGTTAATACCTAGCAAAGGTAAGATCCCCTTCCATTGGACGAAAGCAAGCAAGAGACCCGCTTCTTCAAGCAGGTCCGATCCTATTTTTGGGAGGACTTGAGCTGTTCCATATTGTGCGATCAGATCATTCGCCGCTTGTGTACCTCAGGACGAAGTGCAGAGGTCCTTTCCCCTTTTGCCCACAATTTGGCTGTGGAGGACATTTTGTGCTAATAAACCGCGGCGAAGTCTTGCAAAGTGGATTCTAACTGGCCCCATGCCTTATTCAAGGAATGCAAATCAATACTGTCGGGCGTGTAATAGATGTCAGCGCCTTGGTACCATTGTCCAGAAGGGACATGATGCTTTAAACCCCATCTTGAATAGTCGAAATATTTGATGTGTGGGGGAATAGACTTCAATGGGACCTTTCCCGCCTCTTTCGGATGAAGTATATTTTGGTGGCGTGGACTATGTGTCCAAGTGGATAGAAGCTGTGGTACCAGGACCGAACGACCATAAAGTTGTGATCAAAATTCATCCAATCCAATATCTTCAGTCGTTTTTGGTACCTCCTCGAGCATCATCAGGTGACGGAGGTATAACATTTCTGTAATAGGTTTTATGAAAACCTTACTCCTCAAATACTCCGTCACTCACAAGGTTGCCACGCCTAACAACCCTCAGGACAAAGTGGCCAGGTGGAATATCTAATAGGGAGATTAAGCGGATTCTAAGAAGACGGTTTAAGCCTGATCGCAAGGATTGGTCCTTGCGACTTAAACGATGCATTTGTGGGCATACCCGTACAGCATTCAAAACACCGATTGGCATGTTTGCCATAACCGGTTGGTTTATGGCCAAGGAGTGCCATCCCCTCCCATGTCGAACCTCGAGCACAAGGCTTGTGGGCCCGTAAAGACTTTCAATTTTGAGCATGGGGCCAATCAGCGGTTCCACCCGGAGATTACAGTAAGCCGAGCTTGAAAGAGCTACGTAAGGATGCTACAAAGTGCCCAGATGTACAAGATAAAGACAAAAGCATTTCATGATATCAACAGCATCGCTTTAAACTTTCGTCAACACGATCAAAAGGTATGGCTACTGACAATTCGCAGACTTAGCCCTAAATTTCCTGGTAAAGAATCGGCGTTCGAGATGGGATGGGCCGCATTCATTGTTTACATCCAAGTATCCTCAACGGAGCGGTCCAAACTAAGAGACGCCGAAGAAGTGGCAAACTTTTAAGGTCAATGGTTAGAGACTGAAACCCCTACATCCAGGGGGTATTCGGAGGCATAGGAAGATGTGATTCCATCCCGACTCTGATGGATCCCCCATCCTATTTGGACGTAATTTTGTAAGGCAATTTTGAGGTAGCTACCAATTTTTTGAAATCCTGCGCCTTTCATGGGAGGAAATTGATCGTAAGTAACTCCTTAGGATCGTCGTAAGTAGATCGATCGTAGCAAGTAGGGACCTCCTGATCCCCCCAGGCTAACGATGCGATCCCCAGTGAAAAAGGGATGCGATCCCGCCAGTCCCTAACGATCGCGACCTCCAGGAAAAGGGGAATCGATCCGTTAATCGATTCAGAGGGGTCACGTGACAATCCCCCAGACCGCATTGAAAATAAGGCCCATGTTGTCATCTTTAAAGGGGCTCAATACGCTCCACCAATCCATCGTGCCAATAGTGGCTCGTGATATACCAATGTGAACACAACTGAATTCTCAAAAGCCAAACGCGGAGTAAAAAGATTTTGCAAGATCTGACTGCATGATATGTGTTCGTCTCTTTTAAAGCTCACCAATGAAATGAAAATCAAAGAATTGAAAGATCAATAACATTCTAAAAGGATAATATGAACGCATGTATTTACAAAACATGTATGTACAACGACATGTATTTACAAAAATGAAAAAATTTTTATACAAACACATTGTGTTTGTCCTTCCCAACCTGCCCCCCAACCTGCACCATGAAAAATTTCCCTTTAAATATTTCAATGTATTGTGGCATTGTTATTATTGATAATAAGCCACATTGTGTTTTATTTGAGTAATCCTTCTGAAAAATGATATATTTCATGCCATCCCTTTTGATAAGAGAACATGTGTTATGAGCTTTATTTTGAAGAATTGCAAGAAATTCTTTGGTTTTTGAAATTATTTCATTTATTGTATTATTTGCTTGCTTGCTTGTTATCTTGGTTTTTAGTATACAAATGATGTTAATTTTACTTGTTTAGATGGATGAGTCAATAAAAGATGGTATCAATGGTAAATTATCGAAAAAAAAAAAAAAAAAAAAAAAAAAAAAAAAAGATGATAAAAACAGCTAGACTTGTCTTTGTAGCCTAGTTAAACTCGAGTATACAGCCCCCCTAAGGGATGTCTCTACATCTAGTGGCGCCTAAGCCATGCCCTGGTTTTGGGAGTCATTGCTTAAGCAGCTCATTACAGTGGGGTTAACCTAGAAAGCTTAATGGAGTTATAGCTAAACAGCTGTGTAAATATAAAGTTATAAAAGGTCGGGTAATAAATAGTAACCATGCCGCTGGTTGTTTCATTTGATAAGGAGTTGATGAAGTTTGATGTCATTGAACCATGTGGTTGAATTATTTTGAAAACCTGTCAATCCCTCTATGTGCTGAGTCACTTTCCCACCAGTTGGACATTTTTGATCTCAATCTAGCCATTGTAAGAACGCATATTTGTTGCACTCTGATTTGTAAGTGAAGATGGAGTTTGTTAGTTTAAGGCTTACACTGACCATGCCGCACCATTATTTTTGTGATACATATTCTTTGTGATAATGTTGTTCATAATAATGTTTGTGGTAACATTTTCTGATAAACCCTCACGAGACTTCACTCCGTCCACCACTACGGGATGCCTAGGGGTTTTAAAAGGCGTTGTTGCATTGCTAAATGGCAATCGTGTTTCCTACGACAAAGGAGGTAGGCATAGTTGTTCATATCTGTATCTTTTTATTTTTCTATTATTGTGTAATGCTAAGGGACTACATTATGTAGTTTTGTGATTAAGTGCTGAATGTTATACATTCGAGCCCCCATTAATCGCATCGTGTTAAAATACCTTAGTTTGTGTTATTTTTAATGTTTTTTGCCCTGTGTTTAGTGTTGTCCTTATCTTTAGGTCCTTTAAATGGAAACACATTCAGATCTTAATCGTAAAGCTTAAAGGAGCAACAAAGGAGCTGAGAAGTGTAGCCAAGGGATTCGATCGTAGCAGGGATCGCGTCGTACATCAGGATCGATCGTAGCCTGGGATCAATCGTAGAACAGCAGGGAATCGATCCGCCATCGGGTCTTCCAAAGCGTGAACAGCTGTTGATAGGCTAATGGCGGTGGGGTATCCCTTTCTTGGTCCACAAGTTGCGGCTTGCCAGGGCAGCATTTGGGCGGCCGAAATCACCCCCTCAGAAGACTCCTAGCAGCGGAACCATTAGATCCTTTTTGGCTTAATGAAAGATCAAGCTCCAATTTTCTATATATGGGATGTATGAGCTCCCGAGAATCATATAGCTTTGCCTTAGTTTTCATTCCAGAGTAGTTTTTTAGCCTTGCAATTTTTTGCTTGTCTTTACTTCCCTGTCCAGTAGGTAAGCAACTCTCTCCATATGCTTGGTTTCCTTGGGGGGATGGCTTTCTCCAAAAACAATGGAGTTTTCCAGTAACGCTCCCCATCGAGGACTAAATCTTTTTAGGGTTTGATTTGGCTTAATCGCAAGTGCATGAGTTTGAGTATCCTAGTTTGGAGTTTATATATAATGGTGAGGTGATTGTACATGCTTTGATTTGGGCTTAATGAAAAACCCAATTTAGATATATCACTCTTCTTTGTCCCTATGAGCGATTGTGTTAAGTCTTGGATGATTTATAAGCCTTTGCAAGATATTGTTGACATGATTTCTATGTGGGTATGGAATGTGGCATGCAGGCGCCACCCAACTTAATCCTTGTTAGTTTACACCTAGGTCAGTGGCGAAACGAGGGGTGGAAACTAAGATGTTCTAATGCTATTCCATGAATTGTGTATGTGAGAAGGGTTAATTGGCATACTAGGGAGCATTAGATTATCTCACATCTAGATTGAGTGGGCGGTTTGAGTGTAGCTATGATTGTTTTATCATTTCCTTTGAAAAGTATATCTTGAAGAGTTGTTGTGAGGGTTGACACCCTCACAGCCACTAAAAACCGCGTTGCTTTTATGTGAATTCCACGGCTATGGTTGCCTTGACTTATGGTATGAGGAATTTTTTTTTTTTTTTTTGAGTTAGATCAATCGCTCCTATATCCTCTTATCATTTTCTAGTTTCATTTGGCATAACTTAGTTAAAAGCTTTGGTTTTTAGTTTCTTTTTTAGTTAAAAAACTCACCCATATCTTTGATAAGTTACGAGTTAGAAGTAATCTTGAAGATTCATGATTTAACAACAAATATCCCAATCTCGGGCGGATCGATACCTCCCCTTAGAGGGCTACCCTACAAGATTGATCTAAATACGAGTGGTTTAATACAATTTCAAAATCGTGGCGCATTCGTATACGTATCACTCTCCCACAAGTCATGTCCCAACCACTGCAATTTTATGGTTTGAGAATGTTTTAAGGTAGGTAAATTCAATTTCTCAACCAAAGTAGTGCTTGCCACATTAGTACAACTCCCCCCATCAATGATCATACTACATACCTTGCTGTTGACATGGCATCTAGTATGAAAAATGTTCTCTCTTTGTTGCGCTGTATCATCCACCTTAATGTGTGTATTGAGAGCACGCCTGGCAACAAGAGACTCACCGGTCACGGCGTATACCACTCCATCATCATCACTATCATCAATCAACTCGAGCACCCCATCACTATCACCTTCACTCTTAGTCATTACCTTCCCATTGTCACGCAAAATCATCGCTCGCCTATTTGGACATTGAGAAGCGATGTGCCCTGAACCCAAACACTTAAAGCATTTAATATCTCTATTTCTTGAAGGTTGAGATTCTACCTTGGGTCTGCTACTAGGTCCCTCATCTTTGCTCTTAGGTGGTTCGGTTTTCCTCTTTGCTTCAGCTGGATCATTCCTATCCCACTTTGATTTCCAAGTAGTACTAAAAACCGAAGTGTACCTTGCTGTCCTTTTTCTCTTTAACTGCCTCTCCACCTTCATAGCCATGTGCACCATGTCCTCTATCTCCACATAATGCTGCAATTAAACTACATTGGTTATATCTCTATTCAAACCACTCAAAAATCTAGCCATGGTGGCCTCCTGGTCCTCCTCTACATTAGCTCGAATCATCACTACCTCCATCTCCTTATGGTAATCCTCCACACTCCGAGACCCCTGTGTAAGATGTTGGAGCTTTTGGTAAAGGTCCCTATAGTAGTGGCTAGGTACAAATCTCCGCCTCATGAGAGCTTTCAACTCTCACCATGTCTCAACAGGCCTCTCATAATTCCTCCTCCTATTGGTCACTAATTGATCCCACCAAATAAGAGCATAATCAGTGAACTCAATTACCGCCAACTTCACTTTCTTCTCCTCAGAGTAATTATGACAATCAAATACCAACTCTATTTTTTTCTCCCACTCTAGGTAAACCTCAGGGTTAGTTCTACCTTGAAAAGATGGTATTTTCATTTTGATG
>FXXK01002226.1:20271-32882 GCA_900184695.1 Betula pendula
AAAAAAAGAGAGAAAGAAATTTTTAATTTTTTTCCCCCCAACGCTTTTTTTTAAAAATGGGGAAAATATGTTAGATGAGCCTGCAATGGTTCTTGCATATTTTTCCTTAAGATTGATTTAAAAAGTGGTTAATCATCAAATAGGATAAAAGAAGGAGATGAAATGGAAAACCGCTTAAAACAAAATATGGTTGTAATGAATGGTAGTTAATCCTTTGGTTTGACTAATGCTCCAGCACCTTTATGAGGACCGTATGAACCATGTTTTGCGTGCATTTAATAGGCCAAGATTTGTTGTTGGTCTATTTTGATGATAACCATGTTATAGCAAATAACATAGACGATCATACGTAGTACATTTGAAACCGTTTTAGATGTGCTAAGGAAACGAAAAGTTGATTGCTAATTTAAAGAAGTCACTTTTACAACCGATAAGCTTATATCTGGGATGGTATTGTTAGTGCACAAGGTATACAAGGTTTGATGAAGAGAAGGTACGTGCAATCCAAGAATGGCCGAGCTCACAAGTGTAGGTAATGTTTAGTTTTTCATGGACTGCCTAGTTTTTTACCGGCGTTCGTGAAGGACTTCAGTAGCGTTAGCCCATCGCTTACTGAAGTGATAAGAAGAACGTTGGATTTCGAATGGAGAAGAACAGAACAAGGCATTGTCAATTAATCAAAGAGAAGCTAACTATGCACCTTTGTTGATCTTTACCTAATTTTCTAAAAACGTTTGAAATTGAATGTGATTCGCTTCAGGTATTGGTATCAGGCACCGTTCTTATGCAAGAAGGACGACAAGTTGCTACTTTAGTGAAGAAACTCAGCGGGGCAGCCTGAAACTACCCAACTTATGACAAGGAGTTTAATGCATTGGTTTCGGGCTTTAGGAGACGTGGCAAGCACTACCTAATGGCCTAGAGGAGTTCGTGTATTTCACACTGATCATGATCTTGAGAACACTTGAAGGGCAAATCACAAGCTAAACAAAAGGCATGGCACATGGGTGGAGTTCATAGAGGACGTTTCCATACGTCATTGCGGTACAAGCAAGGTGATTTATTTGAGGCAAAATCCCTTTTCAAGGAGGAAGGGGAAATGATGGAGATCAAGGCACCGCTTGTCGAAGGATCCTCGTTCAAGTACCAATTGGGCCGTTACGAGAGCACGAGCAAAGAAGCTTCAAGGATGTACTCAACCGACTCATTCAAGGAGTTATGGGCTCAGCAAATTCGTGGAGGCCCATGGAGCAAATGATCCACGTGGGCAACAAAGAATTCGTCACCAGATTCAAGTTAGAATGGATCCGTCAAAGGCTAAATTGGCAAGAAATATTTTTGTTGGATCTTTTAAGAAGGATGGATTGCCATAGCTATTCATGGCAAGAAAATTTTGGTCTATTCTAAGAAGGATTGGATGCGTAGCTATTCAGGCGCCATTTTTTCTTTCCTTTTAATGTTGTCATTTATTCCTTTCTTTATGACTCTAGGCGTCAGCCTTTATTTTGCCAATATACTTTGTGTGTTAGCCAAGGTAAGGATTGGTGTGTTTAGCAATGGGATAGGATTTCCTTATGATGTCTTGTGTGTTTAGCAAGACAAGATTGAATGTGTTTAGCAAGGTAAGGATTTATTTCCTACCATTTTCGCTTTAAGTTAGGTTTTCTATGTTAGGGTTTCTTCTTGTAATGTTCAGCCATTTTAAATAGGTGCATACAATGAAAAACCAGACATTGATTAATTCATTAAATTTGTGAGTTATTCATCTTTGAGTTCTTTGTAAATGTTGGTGTTCTCTCAAAAGTGCAGTTTTGCATTTTATCACTGTAAAATCTATAGATTGAATGAAAGAATTTTTTAATTGATCTATCATGTTCTTTTTATGGCAAAAATTATATAGTTGTGACTTTATGTAACACTCAGCCTATGTGTGGATGTGGAAATGTTCCTACACAAAGAATCCAACAAATTGGTTTGCACTAAGAAAAAAGGAAAATATCAGCTGAAACTCAATAACTGCTAAACGATGAAATAGACATGATGAATTGAACTAGTTAGTGTTAACGCATATCATTGTAATGTACATAAAGAAATAGACATACATCAAAAGCTCTTACCCATTGACATCCCACATTGACCATTCTTGGAATTACATAGAGACAAAAAGCTTACCCACTGTACATAAAGAAAGTGTAAAAGGGTACAAGCAATCGCAATGAGATAGCCAATTCAGCAAATTTTCTTGGTAAAATAAACGACAGACACCAACATATTGATTAGGAAAGAAATTCCAAAAAGTGGTGTCATGGATGTTCAAACTTGTATGGAGACTTGAATTACTCAGTATTCGTAACAATTTTCCAAAATGAAGGGAAGAATTATAATTGGTCATTAGCACTGACCATTTATACTGCTTAAAAATAATTTATAGAAATAGTATTGAGTATTGATGAAGGGTAAAGACTAAAAGAGTCATTAGCATTTGCAGAAGAGGTATGTACAAATCCTATGTCATATATATTGATCATAAATTGTTATAATTTCTTAAAATAAAATCAACTGATATATAAAAGAAAAAAAAAAAAGGTGGAATATTGGTACCTGATTTGAATGACATGCTGATGACAAAAAAGTAGAACTATCAACTTCATAGCATCGGATTAAGTGTAACATAGAAGCCTATTTCAAGTAATACACTGATTAATAAAATGAAGCTCATAATAATACAAAACGTGTATAAATGTGAAACAAAATATAAGTTGTGACTACTACTTGTAACGTTCTGATTGGCTTCAGGGGATGATTGTCGATACTTTCTTTTTCTGTTTAGCCCACTTTTGTTAACAACTTTTTGCTCGACCATTCCCTTACAACCTGCTCTTTTTTAGGCTTTAGCACTTATGATTGTCATATCATCTAATGGATGTTTTCTTGAGAATTTACAACTTGGCAAAAATCGGATTCTTCTCATGGCATCTTCAACCCTTTTTGCTCAACTCAGTATACGTTTTCCCAAACTATCCTTGTATGCTCTTCCCCATTCAAGCTTGCTCGATTGATAAGTTGACATACAAGGGCCACAAGGATTTATATCAATTGTGTCTTCTAAATTGGTGCTCTATTATTGATGTTCAATGTCCTACTTAAAGTCTTCACACAATCTCCATTCCTTTGTACTTTTCTCAATCCTTTAAGGATGTACTTCTTGGTAAGTACGCTTAATAATCGATACACATCAAGAATTGTAAAGCATGACCATCACAAAACCACATCTCTCAAACTTTCTGCAACTACATTGTAAACATTGTTTTCTAAAA
This sequence comes from Betula pendula, assembly GCA_900184695.1. Classification (NCBI taxonomy): domain Eukaryota; kingdom Viridiplantae; phylum Streptophyta; class Magnoliopsida; order Fagales; family Betulaceae; genus Betula; species Betula pendula. The sequence continues at coordinate 23,589 of FXXK01002226.1, forward strand.
GAATTCCATATGACTTATGATCTTGAGGCTTATCATGAAAATGACTACTATATATTCGTGAGATGAGTTTCTTTTCGCTACACTCCTCTGATATAAAGCTCTTGGAAACTTTTCGTAGTGGCTTTGAAACATCAAAAATGGTTTTGAGAAAATAAATCTTTGCTGGCTTGTACCACATAGGTGATGACATCCCTTAACTGTGATAACTTTTGTCTTAAATGTAATACTCCGCCTAGCAAGTATCCTTGAACGCCTTATCATTAAGTAATCTTCCCAAAATGTGTGAAAAAATTTACAATATCATAATCCTGATATAAAAATTCTAAGGCTTAGCGTCAAACTTTCACTCAATTGTGTCGAAGTCATTCATGCAGAAAAGACATCTTGACATATGCTTTAGCCTATTTCCTGTTTCACGTCAATAAACATTGGTAAGCCAAGAATTTTCCACATAACATGTGCGTATGAAGTATAACTCCCCAAGCACTAAGGAACTCCTCCTTTCCTCTTTCCAAACTTTAAAACATGCATTGAGATCACTTCAAACCGATTCTTACATCTTAATAAATAACCAATATGTTTCAATTATTTTGCATTAAATGACACATACACAATCGATGGTAAGTAATTAGGCATTAACCAACGAGGATAGCTTTTGCCATTTGTTGATCTGGATAAGTAAAGATTATATTTGCTATTTTACTTGACATTGCCTCAAGAAAGTTTCAAACAACCACTAGAAGCTGACTTCTATACGTTTCATCATAATAAGCAGCCCCAATATATCACAACCCTCTCTATGATGGTTAAACCCAACAAACTTGCAAGCGGTCAATACTTCTTATTATTTTGTGATGTCGTATCAAAAAGAAAAACTTACATCACCAAATAACTTTATAGATCAAAACCATCTGCACATCCGGCCAAAAAATATTTGTTGTAATGTTCTGCAAACATCCAATTGACGCATAATACAAAGGAAAATCTCTCTCTTTTTTCTTTCAAAGTATCTAAGTAAACCTCCCTGAACACCATATTTTAGATCTCTGTTGGTCGTTTCTGTGAACGTAATTTTCTGATCTTTGCTAGTGTAGCCAAGAACATCTCAACGACTCGGCGTGCTGCCCATAAACTCATTCATTCAATTTTATACCACTATCATCGCAGCCAAATCAATTTCCAATACTTGTGCTTGTGAGATCCTCTTGTGATGGAATCATGTGAGTACATTTGTGAAACATAAGACATGATTATGACTAAGCTCAAGACTATTATATAATATTTCTCCTTTTTTTTTTTTTATCAGTCGAATTTTTATATGTTCTTGCAACATTGTTCTTGTTTTTCAATTTCGCTTATGTGTTTTTTGACCAATCTCACTCCCATTCTTCTCGCAATCCCTTCTTACAACATACAGAATTGTTTGAAGTTACCACGCCATCTACATTTCTTTTATTGCCCAATAACTTTACGAATACTAAATTCATATTTTGTCCATACTCATTAAAAGGTCGTATGCCTCCTTGTTCAGAACCAAACTCAATGGCCAAGCTTTGGCAATATAAGCAGTAACCAGCATTTTTATCATTGTTCTTGTTCTCCTCCATGAAACTATTCCAAAGATTAAATTAAAATTGTGTAAGAATCCTTGAAGTCCTGTTAGAACATGCTGGGGGGGTGGCTGGCAAAGGAGGGGATTGGGTTACGGGATTGTTAACAGTTTGATGTGAATATAAAAAGAGGAGGAATGGTTGTAATTTTTTGTATTGGAAAGTAAATTTTTTATTTTTAGTGGAGAATTCTTTTTGAATGGTAAATAAAAAATAATGTGATGTGACATAAAAAGTGTAAAAAGATTTATGTGGATAATAAAAAGTGAGAATGTTTTTTTTGTTTGAAAAAATCTAAATTCTCTACAGGCAATCGATGCCTCCACTCCAAAACGTCCCCTGCGAGAACACTGAGGGAGATGCTATGTGGAATTGATCATTAAAGAACATTGAGAAGATAAAACCGTTTTTTTTTTTATAATAATATTTTTCATTTCCAAACAAAGAATTAAAAATGATCTCTTTAGCATAGAGTGAAATTCCATTGGACTCATTTGCACAGCAACTATACAACAACAAGCAAGCTACTCAATTTTCTGCAAAACCTAAAACAAGCTCAAACAATCCACAAAAAAAAATATGCAAAGAAATCCCACTAGATACTCCACAACAAAAAGCTATAAATTAACAACTTTTATTAGCATCTCTAACCCAATATCTTCACAACTAACACTAATGCGTTGCATTCTTTGTTTGTAAGGAAACAATTTTCCAGCCACGCAAATAGGAGGTAGAGAGGTTATGTTTTGGCTTATTTTTACATATAGAAGATAGACTAGGGAAAAATATAAAAAAGCCCCCATACTGACGCCTAATTTGAATGAGCTCCCTGAAATGACAAGTGTCACTATTCCGACCCAACAAACTAACAAGAATGGTATAAAAAGCCCTTTTCAAAACTTTTTTCCTAAAATACCCTTAGTTTTCAATAAAATAATAATAAACTCTTTAACTTCTTTTTTTTCCCAATAATAATTCTCAAACCCCGATATTAGAATGGACATCCACCGGAATCCACCGGCTACCGTCACGCACGTGGCACCCTCCTCCGACCGCTTCCTCGGCGTCTTCTCCTTCTCACCACTCCTCCTCCACAGACGCAATCCACTGTGGCTGGAGAGACGAGTTCTTTCTGGACCACTGATTTGCGAACCTAGCTTACTACGCATGACCCGACCACCACCACGCATCGACGGTTGGATTTCCTAGCCAGGAAACGGCCTCCGGTAATTCTCCAGCCGCATTCTTCCGAGGCCGATTGGCTACCAGCCGTTTTGTACCAAGGAACCTTCGATATCGGTTCACCCGATCATCGTCGTCGAAAGCGGTCCCAGATGTTCCGAGACCGCGGAGGAAGGGAGTGCCCATAGCCTGTACAGTGCCGGAAACCAGTCGGCGCGATGAAGGTGCTGGTGCTTTCAGGGAACATGCGAAGAGGAGGAAGCGGGATGCTCACTTGAGTGTACGACGATGAAGGAGGCGGACGAACAGATGTTGCCCTCACCGAGCCGTCGCCAAGCTCCGTGTGTCTCTCCGTGTGTCACCGAAGACAACATTTTCTGTTCTCGAAGGATGTCGCGACCAAACTTCTTTTTTAATTAAAAAAAAAAAAGTTAAAATTATTATTTTTTATTGAAAACTTAAGGGTATTTTAGGAAAAAGTTTGAAAAAGGGGGCTTTTATACATTTGGTAGTTTGTGGGTCGGAATAGTACACTTGTCATTTCAGGGGGCTCATCAAAATAGGTGTCAGTATGGGGGGCCTTTTTTTATATTTTTCCCTATAGACTATTATAAGGGAGTGAGAGAGAGAAAATAGAGCTATAGCATCTTCAATGAGACGGCTAATGACATAATATGAAGAAGAAGATAGAAGGAATCATCCCGACTCAATAGCAAGACAGATATCTAAATTTTTATCAAGCCCTAAGACAAAAGCAAGTTGTGAAGGTGAAGCCGACAATCCAGAAATAATAAAGACTTATAAAAAAAAATACAAAACAAAACTAACCTGATAAGTGAGTCTTTGAACCTTTGTATTGGAAATTGAGAATTCCGATTTCCATTGGGCAAAACTTGAACCTTTTTTGCTTCTGTTCACCTTGTTATGCACAATTTAGAAGATTCAGAAGAATGAAGCAGCTTCAAACACTCATTGGCTTTTTGGGCGCAGAACCTCCTTTTTAAAGTTTCTTTGGTTTTGATTTCCCCGGCGTTGGGATGTAATATAGGAGGTTAGACGTTTCGTCTCCCATTGCAGAACAGTCTTTGTTGTGCATAAAAAAAATAAAAACAAAAAATAAAACAAAATAAAAAGAAAAAATAAAAAATAAGAAGAAGCTGGTCTCTCTTACGTTTGATTGAAGGAATTTTTTATTTACTATTGGTTACTATTTTTCTTGATGGAAGGAACCACCAAGTTTACCCCATATTCTGGTAAACCCAAAAGGCTGAATGCTCAGCGTTTGATTTGAATTGCAACAGATAGTGCAGTAGTTTAAACTATCGCATAGAGCCGATCCAAAATAAAACCTATCATTTTCTTCAGTGAATGCTTCTGCGATGTGTTGATGGTCTGGCAGACACTAATTAATCCATTTGTGTAGAAGAGTGGTTTGTAAAGAGATCTAAGCGTGACATGTCCTTTAACTTTAGCCTTTGCTTTGTTTTTTGTGAGTGTTTCCTTTAAAAGGGAAAATAAAAGAAAAAAATAGGAAAATAGAAAAAAGCCCTTCAAGTATTTAATACAAGAGAATAACGTCTATAAAGGTCTAGCACAAACCAGCCCTTGTTGTCCTTCTAATGAGAGCTTCGACACATCCAGCCAGAAACAAAAAACCGAATGATAAGTCAAAACACTGGATCTCACCTCTTCAATCCCCTCGTAAAAAAAACAAATCATCCTACCTCTCCCCACGAATGCTGTCTGTCACCGTCTCTTGAGAGACTAAATAACACAGCAACCAGCGAGGAAGAGCAGCCCAAGTTGGACTTCGCCCATGTCGAACACCGGCCGCTTATGCTATGGGGCTCTAAGATGCCACTGCCACCGCCATTCGTCTCGCCACCGCACTGCTGGTTCTGCATCCTCCTCCACGAGTGTTCTGTGAAATAGTTTATACGTTGATGGACTTGGCATCGTCCGAAATCAAGCGCCTTGAGAATTTCTCTGATAAGATCTAAATCTTTTCGTTTTTTTTTTTTCTTTCTAAATTTTAGTATGTTATGATGTCTCAATTTTTTGAATTGGAGTTTTTTCACCCATATCTGTAAAAAGAAATATACTATCATATCTGATTTAGTTATTGGCAAAAAAAAAAAAAATCAAAGTCTCCTAATTTTTTGTTTGTTGCTTTGAACATGTGGGTAATTTAGAACCTCGAATTTAGTGGTTCAACAACATTTGATATTATCGTTAATTTTTCAATTTTCTTATCCATTTCTATGACAAGAGTATTATCGATATACACAAGCAACATTTTAATGTTGTAAGCTGGGTCACAAATGAGTGTCATTTCATTCAAGAATTTCTGCAGTCTTGTAATTCCATGAGCTGCTAAAGGGCCTTATTGATGGAGGTTGAATGCCATGGAGAAAGAAAGGAATTATCCATATATAATTAAATAATATTTAAATGTGAATAGAGGTCGAGAAAAAAAAATCATAGCAAATGTGAAAAATATTGGTTGATGTCTACATTAATTTTTTGTTGAGTTTTGATTTATACTGTGGAGTCTTGCATTTTGGTTGATCAAGAATTTTCTGTGGAATGGGAGAGGTAAAAGTTCTCCAAAATCAAAGTATCTAATTTTTGTTTTCTTTTTCCTTGTGTTGATTGCTTGTGGTAATTAGATCATATGATCAGAAGTACGGAAGGTGAGATGTTGGTTCTTCACCATCAATTAAAGACTCTTTCCTTGTAAGTTTAGGTGCAGGAAGCGGTGATTACAAGTTTGTATGTTTCTTTAAACCAAACCCCCAATCTTGGTCTTGCAACGGTATAATCGCTAAGATCCTCTGTTCTCTTCCGGCTTGGGACTTGAAAAATAGGAAGAAAAGCCAAACACAAGCTCATGCTATTAGCCAAAGGGCTTTGCCCATAAGCTTTTTTTGGGTTATATCCTAATATTGTTGATTAAGTGTTGAATGTTTCACATTCAAGCTCTTAACTCGCATATGTTAAACCTAGTTTGTGGTTGTAAATAATGTTTTAGTTGTGATTTAGTGTTATGCTCAATTTGTGTAGGACGCTAATGGAAAAATACAAGACAAATTAATCAACATTAGGCCTATAAGTGTTTCAAGAGAAGTTGAAGGGTTTGAAGAGAATGGAGATCGAGGCGCTCACAATTCCAGGGATCGATCGCAGTTGGGGATCGAGCATCCATCGAAGCTCAGTTTTGAAAATATCTTTGACGCAATGACGAATAAGTTGAATCTTTATAACTTTCGGCTTGGTAGCTAAAGTGGCGCCGAAACTCTCCCTCAGAAGTCTCCTAACAGCTGGACAAGATTTTTTAGCTTCACACTTATCTGTAACAGATCAAAAGCTCTCTCTATATATGCCAAAGAAATTGACCGAGAGAAGGAGGGAGTTTCTGTGTAGTTAATTTTCAATGTATTTTTAGTTTATTTTGATTCCTTTGTTGCTTAGACGTAGGAGAACACAACGCAATAGCTCTTTAAGCGCTTGAGAAAATGATTTTTCTCCAATCCAATGAGATTCTCCAATCCTTCATGAGAACTAATCTTCCTTATAAGGTTTTGATGTATTCTTTTCAAAGTGGCCTATGGGTTGATTGTATTGTAGTTTAAGGTATTTTATGGCATTGTATAATGATGTACTACCCTAAGAGATTGTTCTTTATGATATACCATTTTGGGAACACTCTTTTTCCTTTCTATGAGAAATCTTGTTGTCTTGAATGAATTTTAATGTTTCCATTGTTTTGATTGAGGGAACATAGGCTATGCAATGTGCTATTTGACATGATTTTATCTGAGTTGATAGTTTATGCTAGGGACCACGATTCCAATCCACACTTAGTTTAATTTAGTGTAAGTGAAAAGTTTAGTGAAAACCTATGATATCTTATGCATTTTCCATTGAATTTGTGTAAGCTATTATGAGATTTATATTTCCATGCTCGAGAACATAAGTTATCTCACATTTTAAAAAAAAAGATTATTAGGGGGTATAGTGTGTAACTATGTGTTTTATCATTTCTCTAAAAAGTGTTTTAAATATGAGTTACGTTGTAGGATTGACAACCTTCGTATACTCTCATATTATGCTTATGTTAAAGTCTCATGCTAGAATATAGTTGCTTGAGTATGAGGTTGGATGAAATCAAATCCCTTACTCTTCCTACTACCTTTATCTTAAATTGCTTGTATTAGTTGCTAATCATTTGTATGCTTTTTAGTGTTGGATAATTGAAAATCAAAAACATCTCATTTCATGAGTTGAGTTAGATGGAACCTTAGGAACTTTGTGGCAAAACAACCAACAATCCCTGTGTTACGATAACCGTATTTTAGAACCTATCCTGCAAGGGTTTGCTCTTCGTGGAGTGGTTTTATAATTTTTAAAGTCAAGCACTCGGCGCGTATCAATTTTTGGCGCCGTTACCGGGGATTGGTTTTGAAACAGTCATTTATGAAGTTTTTTAGGATCACATCGTTTAATTCTGTAAGGTAACATGTATATTTTGTCCATAGACGTCCTTTTTGTACAAAAATTCGTTTCTGTTTAAAATTGTGTTTTTTATTTTTGTTCTGTTTCTGTAGAATTGTGGGGATCGAGCGCCGGATTTGAGGATCGATTGCCAACCTGCGATCGAGCGCGCCTTCTAGTGAGGATCGAAGCGCAGTCTCCAGATAGTGCACAAAGCTACTGCCAAGGCAAAAACTTATACCTTCTTTTTTTTTTTCCTTTTTTTTTTTCAATTGTGTTTTGTATATATTATTAGGTTGTTTGTTAGTTTATGTTTGGTCGCCGCTCATTATCATTACCTATTTTTCCGTGCGACCTAGATTTAGAATGTACTCTTAAACAACAAAGAACCGAAAGGGACTTGAATCTAAGAGAACGTACAGTAGAACACATGGTTGAAGAGAATCGAACTGTTTTATTGAGGGACCATTATGTTCCCTCCACATATACACCATCTTCATGCCTTCGGTTGCCAAACATCACGGCAACCCAATTTGAAATTAAGTCCAACACTATTCAAATGCTTCCATCTTTTTATGGACTTAATAATGAGAATCCTTATAAGCATTTAGATGAATTTATTGATATATGCTCTACTCTAAGATTGCAAAATTTTAATGAAGATGCTTTGAGGATGCACCTCTTTCCGTTTTCCCTTAAGGATAAAGCCAAGCATTGGCTTAATTCCTTAGCACATGATTCCATTACTTTTTAGGCTCAAATGCAACAAGAATTTCTTAAGAAGTAATTTACAATAGGGAAACGAATCAAATACGGAAAGCTATCACTGGCTTTTCGCAAATTGATGGTAAGTCTTTCCATGAAACATGAGAAAGAATGAAGGACTTTTTACGAAAGTGTCCACACCATGTTGTCCCATAGTAGCAGCAAATCCAACGCTTCTATGATGGCTTAACTGAGCCTCAAAGACAGATGGTCGATGCCTCGTGTGGAGGCGCTTTTATGTTGAAGAGTGAAGATGATGCTTGGAATCTTTTTGAAAATCTTAGTGAAAATTCTTTACACCATGCATCATCCGGTCGTAGGGTACCTCCTATGAAAAATCAAAAACATGAAGGTCTTTTCGAAGTGAGCCATCCTTTAGAGGTAACCTCTAAGGTAGACGCTCTCTCTCGGAAGCTTGACCAAATCATGGCAGCTGGTTTTTCCCCTACACCCGTAGCTCCCATTTCTACCCCACATGAGGTATGTTCGTTTTGCTCTAGCCCATCGCATCAGGCGAAAGATTTTCCTATCATTGGACAATTTTTTGAAGTTCCTTCTGAGCAAATGAAAGCAGCTTTCTCTAAACCGGGTAATGATCCTTATTCCAATTCATCTAACCCGGGATGGAGAAATCATCCTGATTTCTCTTGGCAAGCTCAAGCTCCAGGAAATCTAAGACCTTCTGTAGGATTGCATAATCATGCACACCCGCTGCCTCATAATCAATCCTATAATCAATCCCCCAATTACCAACCCCCTCAGCATTAGTACTAGTCAGCTCCTTTTCCTGCTAGGAATTCTGCCTTTGAGGATAAGGTATTGACTGCCCTCGGCAATCTTGAGGCAAATACTCAATTGCTGAATTCTCATTTTGAATCGATTGCCAAGCTAGAAGGTCAAGTTGGACAGCTAGCAAACGCTCTTAATCAGAGAAAAGAAGGGAAGCTACCCTCCCAACCAGTGACCAATCCTAAAGGACACTACATGATCGATGAAAGTGCTTCTAATAGCACTACCCATGAACAAGTCCAGGTAGTCACTACACTGAGGAGTGGATGGGTGGTTGATAACAAGGTTGGATTGAAGGCCAAGGAGAAGGATAAATCCCCAAACAATCCAAATCCATCCCCAAACAGTCCAAAAAGAAAAGAACAGATAACTCTTGAGACATCTTCTAAGCCTCGAGCTCCATTCCCTGAACGTCTCAAAGAACCTCCTTGTGCTGGAAAGCAAAGAGAGAAAT